>JAUZST010004599.1:0-16195 GCA_034779995.1 Parotocinclus haroldoi | reverse complement strand
ACACACACACACAAACACACACACACACACACACACACACACACACACACACACACACACACACACACACACACACGCACAAACACACGCACAAACACACGCACAAACACGCACACACACAAACACACACAAACACACACACAAACACACACACACAAACACACACACGCACGCGCACACACACACACACGCACGCGCACACACACGCACGCGCACACACACGCACGCGCACACACACACACACGCACGCACGCACACGCACGCACACGCACGCACACGCACGCACACACACATTTGAGCTGTTCCAATTTGCCTTAATACAATGCATTACAATTGTAATGTAGCATGTAACATGCTCAATATATATGCTTAACATATGATATACTAAGTGTGTCGCATGCAGACGACCTTTGCATTTTGGTAGAATGCAATACTTTACTGAAACCATTGGGGACAGTGTTGCTCTTTTTTATTACCACAAAACCACGTATCAAAGACTTGACACTCTTGACATTTGAACTAGATCTAAAAACGACACAAAATACAGTCCGCGCTATTTTGGCATACCTGTTAAATATGGGTTAAAGAAAAAAAAAAGTTATATGAACCTATTTGTTTGTACGTGGGTGTGTGTCAAACATCCAACTGTACTCCAAGTACTTTTTTTTTTTATGTTCCCCCCTGCATTAAGTACATAGCTTTGTATACATGATAGGACCATGATTACAAATGGACAATACAGAGCAACATATGAGAACCTTGCAAATAATATATTCACACCATGCGCCATCTTAGATCCTCTATTATGAACTCTCCTGTCCAGCTGGCCATACATGTTTTTAGGTTAGCTTTTTAAATTATATTTAGATCAGGGAATTCAAGTTTAATACTCCATGCAGTGTATCGATTTTGAATGCATTTTAGTGCACGTTTTGGGTTCACTATTCTGATCATCTTGATTCTTACAATAAACACCCAAGCCACCCAAGGAAAATTGTTCCCTTTTTGAGTCTTGTTTCTCTCAAGTTTCTTCCTTACAATCTTCAGGAAGTTTTTTCTTTCCACCGTCACCTTAGGCTTGTTCAAATTGGGAATGCTTTTGAGACAATGCGCCATTGTTTACAGTGCAATATAAATAAATGAGGCTTGATTTAAAAGTCTGTGAAATATAATACAAACTGTAGTTTGTAGATTCAGAAAACTGAATGTAAATTATACATTACTGCATCACTGCATCAGAGGTACAGCTGGAAACAAGTATAGTATAACGCTACCATCTACACAGTGTCCAAAGCTGTATGAACTGTTATGCGCATCATTCTGGTTCTTCAGTTACTGATTAGAATGATTCCTTCACAAGTATTACACTTCACACTGAATTTCACAGTCAAACCATTTAAATATGTGTTTTCGATGTGAAGGGTTCGACGTGTGAAATCATGACTCAGCAACTGTTCACATTAAGAATGGCACCCACTGTAGAATAAAAATACAAGTCTGCAATAGGGACTATAAAAATAAACAGACATACCTTGCAGGCTACACACAACCAAGACAGAAGAAACGGCAACTTATTTCTAGAACAGTCAATGCAGAGTTCGTTATAAACACTATAAATCTTTAAGCAGGTAAATCCAGCAATACTAGTAGGAAATTATAGCAGTCAAATTACCTTTGATCGGCGCTCTAGATATATAAATACACCCCTCATTTCCGATCACCTCCCAACAATCGACCGCTTCAGAAATTACATTTCCCATTATTTTTGTAAGCAAGAGTTTAATTCCTATTATAATTTGTTACAACTGTTACAACCTTTATTATTAATGTGTACAAATGATGGCCAGATGGTCTGTAAATGAAGCTTCGTGGAGACCTTAATGGAATTTCAAGTGAAAGCAGCCCTACATCATCTCAAATCCTGTACTATTTTTAACTAGGTATTATGTTATTTATATTTATATTATCCAGTTACAGAGCCACTAGTGTCTTTTAAACTCCTAATCCCCATGATCATAGTTGTATGAAAATAATTTCATTCTGGCACACCCTCCAAATAGGTTTTTGGAACAAATCTAGTGTTTTGTTATATACAGACATTTATAGTATTAGTGACCCTAAAATGCTTCTCCCAAATCATCTCCAAATAGTCTACCAAGATGCATACAGAAACGTTTTCTCACTACTCATTCACCTAAATGAGTCGGGGAAAATATACCATGGCCAACAGGATTATTACTGCTCCAGTTGTGTTAAAATTTTTAATGATTTTCTAGAATTTAGCAATTTTATATTCATTGCCTGATTTTTCAGAGGTCACCACACATTTATCTCATTCAATTTATTTTTTCTTTTATATCTTACCCACTCATGGGTCATGGTCCCCAGCCTTAGGAAAGTGGCCTCATTTTAAATTCTTATTTTTACATCAGACAAACTAAGTGATGAGAGAACGCATATACTTTTAACGCTAATCTTCCTGATCAGGGTTTCTGGGGGGCTCCGGCATCTAGTGCTTGAAAATACTGTGGTGGGATAACGTATTAGACTATTGAACCAGACTTGTTAAAAATGTATTTTATTAGTGCCAATCAGTGTAACATACAATAGTTCAAAAATAATATCAATACCTTAGTTTGCCTGTTAAAGTAAAGTAAATGTATTCAATTTAAGAGTTCATTTTTTATTTAAGTGTAAGCTTAATTTACTCAAGCATATTTTAAATAAACTGAGCACTGTTTACACTTTTGCAACATAAATTTTTAGACTGTACTTTTTATTTCTACTTCATTTACATTAGAAAGGTGGTGTTTATAAAGTGTTCATTATTTATTCTTTGTGAACAATGTCCAGTCCTGCATTATAAACCTGCACTACCCAAAGGTTTGCATGCTGCTCCATTGTCAGTTTCGTGCCTATAAAGCATACACATTGTGAAAAACAGTAATATAAATACATATAAAACAAATTAGGCTATAGCACATAAATCATACTATAATTTTCATATTCCTGTTCAAAACACTTTTGGAAAATTTACAATATCCATAAGTCACTTTCTGCAACAGGTGTTTAGGGTATTCAAGAGAGCAACAACAGAACATATGTCATTTTCTGAATGTAATTAGCGGGACTTCTGCTTCACTTTGTATCTGAAACATCGAATGGTCTTGATTTCGGAAAACATTAGCCTGGTGTACATATATAGAAAATATAAAACCCAGAACTAAACTTTATTTGCTTTATTGGACAGAATGATGTTTTTTTTTAGCTGTGCAAGTACAATTACAAATGTTATTTAAGAAAGCACTAGGCCACAAGAGGCTACAGTGATTTTATGATGGGTAAGGGTGTCGTTAGCTTTGGTTTACAGCCTAAAACAATCACAGTAATGTATTAAAGAATAAATAATTCTTACGCAGTTTAATGTAATCTAGACCAGGATATTATTTGGTTAATTTGTTTCAAACCTGCTTAATCCAATTTAGAGGACCCGGGACCTAAACTTGGCAGAAGTGGGATTTGAACCCTGGACCTTCTTGTCCATAGTCCAATACCTTAGTCACTGGGGCACCACAGTCTCTACAGGTGAGAAAATAACTACTATTAATACCACAACCCCAAATCATAAAATCCTGTCAGGCAATTCTGAACCGAGTCTAACATAAGGCTTCTTTTTTTGCACAGTAAAGTGGAATTTGTGTATCTCTATTGTAATGTTTGACAAATGTTTGGCAACGGTAATCCTTTACAGATCTAGATATCTCCAGATTCCTTGAATTATTTAATGATTTTATGCACTGTAGAGGAATAAATATGCAAATCACTCAATCTTTTGAGGAATGTTTCTTTCAACAAGTTAAAAAAAAAAAACGTTATTTTATGACAAAGTGGAGCTCCTCTACCCATGTTTCCTTCACAAAGCCTTTTGTGTATACCGCTGTCATATCAAATCAGTTATAATCTCCAGTTGACATCACATAATTTAGTTTTTCATCACCAGCAGTAAATTGTCCCAGTCAATACTTTTTTTCTTAAATGTGGTGCATGCCTGAAATGCAGGAACTGATGTTTATTTTTTTTAAAAAAATGAATGAAGCTTGTTCCCATGTCCTATGAAATAAAAAGGAACACCCCTAGACAGGGCACCACTCCACTGTAGGAGACATCAATTAACCTAACACGCATGTCTTTGGACTGTGAGAGGAAACCGGGATATCTGGAATAAACTCACGCAGAAAGGGGAAGGACATGCAGACTCCACACAAAAAGGCCCCAGGTCTCTACCCTGGGATTGAATCCGGGACCTTCTTGTTGTGAGGCAACGGTGCCACCCACCAAGCCACTGTGCTGTTTTTTAATGAAATAAAATCAAATGCTCTTTTTTATTAATCCCTTCATATTAATTCTGAAATATGGGATATTATTTGGGATTGTACAATTGAAAAATCTGAATAAAGACAAACACAAACCCTTACTGTCATCCATGTGCAACCCCAGAAACCTTAGCCAAGAAAAGTTAAAACATGGGGACAAAAAGGACAAAAATATAAGTGTTATTAAATGTAGATATTTATATCAATAATCTTATAGACCCTCAAAAGACTCTTATTAAAAACAACTTGCACCATCTTCCAATCTATGTAATTGTGCAACAGTGGAATTGTTTAGCAGTCTTTGAGTTTGACTTCTAGGTCTTAAAAATGACAGCTTAGCAGAAGTGGGACTTTAAACTTGATGGTCCCCAGTTCAATACTTTATGCACTTTAAATGTCTCTAACCCTACCAACAGACAATATGACAAAGCCAACTTGTGGGGAAAACAATAACATTTTATAACTGATGTGTACCTCAAGAAGCTGCTTAACGTGCCAGATGGACACGGATGCATAAAAGTTTGTGAAACCTATATTTCTGCATAAATAAGACCAGATTTATATAATATTTTTCATCCTAAATCAAGATTGAGAACCCAAATATATTAATTATCATGGTGATGAAAAATGATCTAACGTTACATGTGAGTTGCAAAATGTTTTATTTCAAGTTTACTTAGCTTCGTTTTGCATATAGACGGATATAACATTTCTTGTCTGGGTTTATATTCCAAGTCCTCAAACAAGTTGATTTATATCAGTTAGATATTATCATAAACTGAAGGTAAATCTACAATTGCTCAGTAAAAGCACTTTCAGTTCAGTTTACCAGTACAAAAAAGAGGTTGTCGTCTTGTAACAACAGGAATAATAGAACTTAATAACAAAACTGTGACAGAAAGGTTTGATTGAATGGCTGAAAATACAAACCAATAGAAAACCTTATGATGACAGAGCTTATAGTATGGGCAGTAATAGAAATTCTTTGTGCTCTTGTCAACACTGTCCGAGCAACGCAAAGCTTGGTGTTACCATGGATATATTCTAGCAAAACTGATAGGTCATAACACAAGATGCCAGTTAAAAAGATTATTTTAATTGAGGGAATTATGCTTTCAAGGCGAGATGTGTTAATTCTAAATGCTTGACAGGGAGAGAGTGTTTATCATTACCTCAGAAAGCAGCTTAACAAAACTAGACACACCCACACAAACATAAGATAGGTGTATGCTTATACAATGGTGTGTTAAAGTATATGAATTATATAGAATTATTGATATTTCTGCATAAATATGACACATAAAACCCAATCACATTTCCAAGCAAGTCCCAAAGTGTAGATAAAGAAAGCCTAGCTTGTGGTAATGTATATGAGATTGCTGTACTTTGGCTGGATTCCAGAAGGATGACTAAATGTTGGTCACCTTTTGTGGAAAATGGACGATGGAATCCTTATTTGTAAAACTAGACAATGATTTAGGATGTACGGTTGAGTAAAGATTGTGAACAACTTCCTTGGATATCAGATTCCTTGGGGTTTGGCTGTGTTGACAAGGAAGGGAAAGAGACATGTAGTGCTTGACACTTGAGTGCTTTGATCTGCAACATCAGGTTGTTAGCCAGAGATTAAATGACAAAAGTAAATGGTTTTACCAACAGCCGTTTACCTTATCTTGCATCCTCCACCGATCTGAATACCCAATATCTACACTGCTCGGAAATATTTTGATTGTAGTTGAGTGTAGATGATTCGTTATGACTTTTTTCCTTTACAGTTGTGGCATTTAATGTTATAAGCAACACACTGTGAAATAGTAAGGAATATGTAAAATGCTCAAGTACCTGTGATGAACAAGATATTGCTGAAGATCATTAGGCGATGCTGCCACCAGAGCCAAAGAGAACTAGCAAGAGAGGAATTTTCCATAGGCATTAATGGAAATCTGAATGTTTACTACAATGTTCCAAGAAAAGGAGCTATCAGATGGAACAATCATACTCTGTCAAAATCATTTGGTCACTTTACACCATGAAAATTTTAAAATCTTACATCTAACATTTTTGTATTTCATACAAAATTATAATCCTCAATTTCAAAGTAAAAAAAATAGGTTATGATCAATTATTAAATTGTAAACAATACAATTTGAATAAGTAACCTGCCCTCTATATTAGCCATTATGACATAGATCTTGAGAAGATCTCTCCCCACCACAGACCCTAACCTACATGCTATACGCAAAGCAAAAAAAAGTATTGTTGATGACTGCATGCACACGCACAACCCTTCTACCATCTGTGAAAAGGTACCAAAGCATCTGGGCCCTGTGTAACAGTTTATTTCCACAAGTCATCAGACTCCGGAACAACCAGAGTCCGGCTGGCGTGCAAAGTTCAGAAACTGCACATCTGCACATCTAGTGTTATTGCACGTGCACTTACGTTGTATTGTGTAGAATTGTATCTAGCACTTTTGGACCAGGAGGAATGTTATTTCTTTTCACTGTGTTCTGTACACCACTGTATATGGTTGACATGACGATACAAACCACTTGACTTACGTTTACATGATACGTTTGCTCAGTTGAGTCTTCACAAATTGCTACCCTTTTTCTGCCTTCTACCTGCATTGTTTTCTGTCTGCTGTCCGTTTGCTTCATCCACGTCCAGTCATTGCATGTACTGGAATTGGCATACTATTCTACTTGCATACAAAAAATGTGTAGTGCCCTAAAGATATCCAGATGGTGTATTATTCCGGTCAGATTTTGTTAGCCTTTGATTACAGGTGGACTCCATTCCTTTTTTCCACATTCTATTCGACCCTGTCAGCTGAGGAAACCTACTGATTCAGCCACGGTCTCTTTTTCTCTTAGCATTTGCATGGTTATGAATAAATACCCTCTTGCCCCTTTGTCTCCTGTTCATTTTGCATGCTGAACTTGAACCAGTCAGCCTATAAATGTGAGTTTGCACCCCTTTTGGAGCTCAGATATAATCAGGGTCAATTGGCCCAGAGTTGACATCAAATATAGAGGTTTTATTACAATCAAAAGGGCTTCAGGTTGTGTGTTTGTGAAAATGTAAGACTTAAGATTTTTTGTCTTTCTTTTTAACTGATGTGGAAAGCTACCACTAAACTAAAAGCAGTCTTGAAGTCTATAGTGCTGCAAGTTTTGCACTTTGAAAGACAAAGGTGTCTTTTCACAGCGGTGCTTCTGATGCAATCTTGCAAAAAGTTATGTTTAGAGAGAAGAAGGGGGGAAAAAAAAAAAAAAGATTGGAGGGAGGAAAAATGTGTACACAATATCCATTTATTTAAATATATACACACAAATTTTAAATACACAAGACAACTTTTTATTTAGATACAATATAGACATTAAGCCATTTTAATCATTGCTAATTGTTTTAAGTTCACTGGCTACAATAAATTGCAAAGTAGGATTTAATCTGTGGATGTAGACTGATGATCTTACTTGCATCAGGTAGGATCAGTTTTTAAAAGCACAATTCTCATCCACCAGAATTAAATTTTAAAAAAAAAAAAAAAAAAAAAAAAAAAAAAAAGATATTCTATTACTTAGGAGTTGATGAACCACAGATATTTCAATTCACAAAACCCTGATGGTAACAATAGCACCCACTCACATCCACCTGTTGCTGAAAATAACTAAGGGCATCGATTTTGAATTTCCAGAAATTGAGTACATGGCATCTGCTACACAAATATTTGGGTAAATGCCAGATGTTTTAGTGATCTGAAAACTATGCTTTGATAAAAGGTACAAGATATTTAATAATCTTTATGTAGCCACTATCAGACAATAAGCCAGTTTTACAAGAAAAAGAAAGGACAATGGGGTGGGTACAGAGTACACAGTGCATTTCAAGCATATATCTACTTAAACTCAAACATTTACTATGAAATAAAAGTACATACATCAAATGTAAATACTAATTAACAAAGCTAAAAGAAAAAGATGGTATTTATACATGTTATTTCTTTTTTTACTTTTACTATCAAGTACAGCATTTTAAAAGGAGACGATTTCGGTTTTCCATTTGCAAGGTTAACTGGTTCCAGTTATGACTTAGACACCAACTATCCACATAAATTATTAAAATCAGTATTCTTTGATTTACACGTCAAGTCAAAAAGACTTACCACCTTTTAAACCCCCAAAAGGCAACAATTTAAGATTAGTAATACAAACCTGGTACTCTTAATTGCATATAGCTATTAGCACCTGATCTTAAAAACATCCAACTTGCCTGCCTACGTGCTTCAGACTTAGGAATGCAAGCAAAGAAGATTACATTGCCAACACTTGTATAATGGGGAGGCCAGGCTGATTAGTTTAATGATAGCAATGGCAGTTAATTAAGTAGACCTGTGATTAAGTACGTCTTCATGTTCATAACACACCATACATCACCCTGTCATCATCTGTAGATAGCAGACAAACAGGAATCACAAGGTCAGATCATGTGTTATGGCTGATTGTTAAATAGCTCACCGTCTTGTAGATTTAGTGTAACTTTCTAAAATGATCAAATGTCAGAATTGAAAATAGTGCGTTTATGTAAAGTTTGCACATGGCAGGGGAATGGAAGAGAGTCAGAGGTAGGTGTGCAAGGGGGGATGGTTTATTTATGTAAACAGAAAGCACATACAAATGTAACCTACAAACACCAATTCTAAAGCTAAAAAAGCAGACAATGGTAATACAGACATATAGCATACATAATATAGTAACAAACAATAGGCGCAAACTAAGAAATAAAAGAAAACCTCTTATTTAAATGGGTTTTCCAAACTGTTTCCAACTTTTTGATTTAGGGTTGTACAAACGATGCTAACAAGTACATACTACGCTAATACAAACCGACAGGACTAAAATCACAGAACCAAGGACTTATACAGGATGTGCTATTTCTAACAGCCAAACAACCAACACGATATAACCACATGGTGCTTATAACAGCAAACCATGCTAAAAACAATTAATGCTACTGCAAATGGATATACAGGCACAACTAACTAGAACACGTGAACAGGGCTAAAGAACAACACTACAAAGTTACATGAAACAGGCTAGACACAAAAGATAAAAGCAGAAAAAAAAACAAAGCAGCACACAAGAAGCAGGTTCAGAGGACTGAATGCCAAACAAGGGAGGTGCATCAGAGTAAGGGCTTAATTAAGGCAGGGCACACTAGGCTGTAATTCATCAGCCTGATGCGAAAGCCAAAAAGGGTCAGAGGAGGGCTATATGAGAATGTGGTAATGCTAAAACACACATACCATCATTACAGTAATTAACTTGAAGACATTTCTTCCAATTTTTATTCATTACTGTTTATTTGCTGAATTAAACTCAAATCTGGTCATGCCAGTCATTTTAGCAGCACATTTTGTGGCAGAAATAACTGTCTCAAAGTACATATATTGCAGCAGATAACAGTGTAAGGACTATTGCTTAAAAACCACTTGTACTTCAGCAAAGTTTGAGATCTACCCACTGTATTTTTGTTATATAGTCATGTCTGCAGATTGTAAAGGTGAAGGCTTTTGGAGCTTCTTTCATGCTTCAGTTGTCAGCCTTTGCTTCAAGGATTTGTTCATTTATACTAGAATCCATTTTCAGTTTATGCACGCACTATTTTCATTGCAGCTAAAGTTGCAACAGCCAAGATGTTTCTTTTTTAATGCATCTCGTTTTCCTAACATTCATTCAGTAATTAACATCAAATGGTTTTGTTTCATCAGACCATAGCACTTGGTGACAATGCCCTTGGCTTAGCTGCAGTCCTGCATTGCAATACTATAGACACGGATTTTGTCACAACATCCTTAATGGTTTTTTTCTTTAAACCAGAAGTTAAGAAACACTGCTCTACTACCAAATGAGCCAATCTTTCCTAGAGGCTCTTGACAGTGACGGAGGCAATTTTGCATTTCTGGTCAGCCTACAAGCACATTTGTGTTCTTGGTTTTTCAAACTGTCTTAACATTCATGTTAAACTTTCATATCTAAATGACATTTTTGACAGTGGGAATTACAAGCAGAAAAATCTTGTGTGGGCACCAGCACCGGCTCATTATCCAACTATGCCACACAATTAAGGGATGAGAGCAACCTATAGATAAGAATTCGTCACACAACCAACCTAATAAAAGCAAACACCATTTATTCTGCTGCCCTGAAAGGTCTGTTCAAATAAATGAACCCCAGATGGCAGATATATTCCAAAACACTACTTATATGGAAAATGGATTACACAAAGAGTTAACCAACAAATAAGAACTGTAATCAGTGTTTTAAAATCTTCAACAAGTTGGTATCATGGTATTAAAGTTTAAACATTTCCCATCCATATATCTATAGAAGCAAAAAAACCCACAACAAACCAGCAGAAATACACAGCAAAAGCAAGTCACAACTTGGACAAGAACATGTATATAAAAGCTGGTATACACACCAATCCAAAACCCAAACATTTTTTTAAAATATTTGTTGGGCTTTAGCCAAAGCAGCAAGAGGAATAGAAGCATTTTTATTTTCTATTTCATTATTTGAAATACACAGCATGGACCAATTCAAACCATTATAGCATGCCCAAAAACTAACAATTTTCATACAAATGAGTAAAGATAACAAACCAAGTAAAACAGGCCCCAATAAACCAGAAAGGAAATAAAACATTTGGAAGAAAGAAAAAAAAAAAAACCTCAAGCAGTGGCTAGTGCTTTGTTAAATGCACTCCTATTAAAAGGAGAAAGTCATTAAAACCTACATGACACTAAACTGAATAACAGTTATAATTCAGTATGTCATACCTGTTTAGTTAACTAGCATTCTAACAACAAACGTTCCACACGGACACCCATTTTTACATCAATTTAAAAACGAGCATTAAAAACAACACTAGTCACATGAGCCCAACATAGGGCACTTATAGTTTACAGTTCATCTTACTGTAAAATATAAATGTATTTGTTAGATTAAAACTATTACTTACTACATGAAAAAACTACTTACTAGCTGTGACTGTAGCCCCTCTCAGGTTTAGCAGGCAGCAGCAAAGATCAGAGGTCTTTAATGGGCCTCAACCAACTACTAACTCAGGCTTCAAATGCCTTGATGGCCAATATGCAGGTTTAGACAAATAAACAACTTGGAACAGTTAGCATTTCCCAGCAGATAGACAAGACTCTCAATGAAGAACCGTTTGTCGCACAAGCTACAAGCCCAATGGCCTACAGGTGTGCTTAATAAAGGAAGAAGCGAGGCCATGTTGGCCTGCAAACACTATTATGCCCCAGGGTCCTAATGCACTATAGTTTCACCCCATTATCCAAGTACGTGAATCGTGTCAATATGTTCTTGAGGGAAATGCCCTAAATTCCTAAATTTTCCAAAATTTAAGCTTGCATCTGCTTTGCCTTGTGTATGTTACATTTACTGTTTACTTTTTCAGTGTTACATTGAGAAACTGAACAGTAATGGCAAATTATAAAGATAAAGCATAAAGTACAGAAGTGAATGTTTAAACATCATTACTTTCAGTGTATTCAGTCAGCTGCAGCTGGATTATTCAGTAACTACTATACTAGTCAGCAAGTCCAGTAAAACTAATAAGAACTGGATGTAGTAATGTGAGTGAGGATTGTAAGCTTAAATCCACTGAGGGTTAAGGCCGAAGAGACACCTCTTCTTATGATCAATTATTTTACATACTTATTTTTATTCAAACAGACTGTGGTAGATGCAAAAGATTTCTAGCTCTAAAAAGCAGCTGAGACATGAATATGTTCATGTAGAAGGACATGGGACAGCCAGAAAGTATAACTATAAAAATATGACAATAATAGATGACAATCATTAAATAAACAAGTAAACAAGTATGCACAAAATGAATCAGTGTATGCACTGAATATCACAGATAATCTGTCTATTGTGTTGTGGATTGAAGTGTGAGATCTGATTAGTTTGAAACCACAGTACCATACTGTATGTATGGTGCAACATTTTGATTTAATATACAGACTCAGTAGTGAATTCTTTTCACATTTATTGCCAGGTATGACTACTATCTATGTGCAGTTACATTAATCATAATGCACAATGCACAATGCAAAAAAACAGTCTCACATAATATACTGTATACTGTTTTATTGTGCTGTCAAATACTCATGGAACTCAAAGCAATTTTGTTGCATTAAAGTTAAATGCACTTCTTTCTTATTTCACAGGGGAAAAAGTCGCTTTGTTTTTTGTCAAATTTTAAGTAAGCCCTAATTGAGCAAGCCTAGGGTGACAGTAAAAATAAAATATTCTCTAAATGCAAAGAAACATTGGGTGAACTAAGATTAAAAAAGACAACCTCAGTGGTCAGTGTGGATAATAAAGTATGAAATATACAAAATTACTCAAATAATGATTACTGGAATATTTTTTGTAATAACTGTAATATATTGATTTCATTTAATACACTAAGTAGAGACAGTTTATGCAAGCATGTCAAAACATGCAGTTAGATTGTGTGTTTATGCAAAGTAATCTGCTGTTTCAGCGTAAAGCTGTCAAACTTGTGGTTATGGATATACGTGTGTAATTAGAAAATTAACAAAACATTTTAATAATCAGGGTTGAACAAGCTTTTGCAAGACTGTCTGCCCAGATACTATTTGTACAGTATTTTCCTGTAAGAAACTGACCATCTTTATAAGGCGTTAATATTACACAATTAGTACAACTACAATACAACAAAACTACAAAAGTTTCACAGTTTAAGGTGGTTAATTGATTGTTAAACTAAATAATAATAAAATCACATACATATAATTACTTAAATTTACTGATTTATTTCAAAAACAATAGGGAAAATTACATATCTGAATACCACAGCAAGAAATGGGTGAGAGGGCATCTTAAGGCTATGTCTAAAACATGGCCGCTATCTTGAAAGTCACCATATTGGATCAAGGGTAAGTTTTTCCGATGGGGATGTGGTCATGTGGCATATCAAAGAATACCAGAATTGTCTCAGAAATCATTTGTAACAATTAGATTCTTACAAGAATCTCTTGTGGTTCAAAAGTTATTAACACAGAAATGTCAAAACTTTTGTTGTTCATCACAGATAACTGAAGATGGAATTGACGATTCTGATGCCTGGGGAATGTAGCTGCTGTATCAAAGCCACATACTTCAATAATCGACATCCAGAAAGACCACCAATTTCACACAGCACTGTTGCATCCTTCATTTCTCATTTTGAGAACCTGGAACGGTGGACGACAAGCCAGATAGTGGTCACCTGAGACTGCTAACAATGAAGAAACCCCAACAATGGTCTCGGCAGCCATTGCAAAAAGTCCATGATGCAGCGTGTGACGTGTCCTCTAACTCTGACCTTTGACTTACCCTGCTTGACTCACCATTTTGAAACATCCCCAAACAATAAAGCATTTCCTTAAACAAATATAAAGTTGGATTGTGTTACTTGATATTCGTTTTTATCCATATAAAACTGTTTATTAAGGTGAGAAGTATGTATAAGATCAATACCAAAATGTCCCTGAACTGGATAAAGTGTAGTTTAGTATAGTACTGCAGAAGCAAGTGCAGCTATAAAAAGTGACAAATCCATTCAGGAAGGGAAAAAAACAATTATGTTCAGCCTTTTCTGGGCAGTATAATAGTGCTGACAGGGCAATTCTGCTCAATCTGCCTCTCACACAGTGACTTCTAGCCTAGTTTCCATAGTAACTGCCAGCCTATGCCACACAGATATCTTTCAAGGCAGATGGCCTATCACCTTAACAAAAACGAATCAAACCCTTGCTACAGCTCTCTTACAGTGGCTACTCACAACTTTCTCAAATGTTTGAGTGAAAGTTTAACTAGTCTGTCTAACTTTACATCTTTTGTCTCGTAATTTTACATGACTTGGAAATTTTTTCATAGTTACTTTTTATGAAGGGGTCTATTGAAAATCTATAGCCACTGACACATACCGTACATAAAAAACAAGGTTGAATAAAAGTAACTAACATGCATAGTTTATTAACACAATAATGCTGCACACAGGGAGACAACAGCATTTTTGTGTTTGAGTTGTCACTAATGCAACACTTCAAAACACAAATGGGTGAAAAAAAAGTTGGGATCAAATATGACTAGACAATGAATAAAATAGTTAATTTTTTCACAACCAAAATGGAAAGGCGGTGAGTAATGTCTCTTAAAAAATAGTGGATGATCGAGGAACACATACTGTTCCTGAATGATAATTATTACATATAGTCAAGAGTCTTACTGTGCCACCTTCAAACAGTAGAGGGAGACAAAAGCAAGCGATTTGAACTAGTCCTGCAATGTCCCATTTCGCCAGCAGAGGGACACTCTGTATCACAGAACTCTTAACTCCAACCAGCTATAAGTACCCACACCTGTATCAAAAGTAACTGTGCCAGACAATGCGTTTGCGCATTGCTGTGCCTTGCAGAAGATTAGCCAGCACAGTATAATTACATTATCTATCTTTGTGTATGTTCCTGATGCAAACAACAACACAGAAAACTTCAAATATTAAAAAAAATATATGTGAATTGAGATTACTGAAGATCAAAGAAAAATTGCAAAATAAAAAAGAATCTGAAAAGGGAATGGCATTTAAGTTCAAGTTTAAATTCTCTTTTAAAGCTTTGAAATTAGAAATAACTTGTTTTAAGTGTGTTCCTATAAATATCTTTGCTTAGCTTTCCTTTATTGGATCACTTGCTCCAAAATTCCACCTATACTGTTCAGTAGCTGCAGTAGTTCAAAATCTCACACATGCACATGCACGCACGCACACACACACATACACACACGCACATGCACATGCACACGCACACACATCCTCACCTCTTTAAAACTGTCTACTTTCTACTGCTAATGGTAAACCAACTGGATAAACCATTACTGCTGCTAATATGTACATTGCATTGTTTACAATGTTACAGTGTTCTACTTCACAACTGCACCTTACTGCTTTTTCTTTTATTGTTCATTGTCTTGAAATGACCTTGCATATTTATAATTTATTTTCTCACGTCATTGCACATGCTACTGCACACGTGCACTTACGTTGTAGTTTGCAGTCTATTGTTTTATGTAGCATCTTGGTCCTGGAGGAATGTTATTTCGTTTCACTGTGTACTGTACTCCACTGTATATGACTGAAAAGACAATACAAGCCACTTGACCCATGACTTTGCCTGTCATGAACAGCCATTGTTTCTGACATGATATAAAATAAACAAAACACACAAGCATATAATAATAATAATAATAATAATAATAATAATAATAATAATAATAATAATGCTGGTTATGTGCGGATTGTAGTTCATCACATCATGATGTATGTGTGGCCGAGCAGCCACAGGACAGGAGAGAATGTCAATAATAAAACCTGTCCAACATCAATTATGGCTACAATGGGACATCTGAGTGTTGGTACTGGACCATAGAGAAGTGGAAGAAGGTCATCTAGATGAGTCCCATTTTCTTTACATGGATGACTGGGTCATGAACATGGCTTACTTGGGGAAGTGATATCACCAGCATGCACAGTGGGAGAAGGCAAGTCAGAGTAGGTAGTGTGATGCTCTAGGTTAAGCGTCTGCAGTGAAACCTTTGTCAATGTGACTTGTGACACCTACCTAAGTATATGACTACCTGGTCATAATGTTTTGTACTGTATGACAGTTGCCTTGTTCACTGATCACAAGCTGCCTTTAGTCACATAAACATGTTTTATATATA
>JAUZST010004598.1:0-41984 GCA_034779995.1 Parotocinclus haroldoi | reverse complement strand
CACCATGTACTTGCACTTTGTATATGACATACCTCTGTATGCTAGTATGATTGGAGTAGACACAGCAATGCGGATGGAGGTTTTAAAAACCCCAGCAGCACCATAGCAGCAAGTTTAAAGTTTGAGTGCATTCGATAATTGCCAGTCATTTACCACATTGTCGGTTCCATTCCATGAATGAAAAATGATTAATTGCTTATATATAACACACTGGTTTGTAAATGAATGGTAATTAAATGTTAAAGTTTACCGCATTATTATGGTACTAAATCTTGGCTTTCATCATGTATGTGTGACTGACACAAAAGACATCAATGTGTGTTGTGTACAAATTCAGTTGGATGTTTTCTGTGTGTCGTGAGTGGGAAAGGGAGTATGTGTGTATGTGAAAAACTGAATAATCAAGGCCTCATGAATAGGTTTGGTAAAAAAAAAAAATGCCTTTAGCCTCTTGAATAGGAACCAGTTTGAATATATTTTGAATATATTTAAGAAATTACCAAAAAAAAAGCACCATACCCTTGAGGGTTAAATGGGGAGATAATCAAATTACTATATTTTTGCTTATGTTTTTTGGGTATATTTCCCTGTTCAGAGATTTGAATCAGCACAGACAATTTATCATATTCAAGTATTTCTTACTATTAGCAGTAACTATTTACATCACAATTATGTAATTCTGTAAAACTCTATTATGTCTAAAGCCATGACTTTGTATGTCAGGTGACTTTGAGAATCTTCAGTTCTGGACAAGTGGATCAGACGTGAACATGACGGTCACTGAAGTTACTAAGGGAAAATCCGATCTGAACACTTTTACCTTGGTGTGGGGTGGCATCCCGTCAGGCCCTTTGCCTTACAACGCTTCAGTTACTGAGGTCTGTAATGTTCTTTTCTAGTATTTGGTTTCAAAGGAGCCCTTTTATTGCCAATGCAATATGATAAGGAACACATCACCACAAACTGTAACATGATATAACATGCAGTTTTTCATACTACAATACTGCAATGTTTTAATAGACCTACTCATAATTTAAAGTTTCATATAGATATACTATATTATGAAATGCTTGAATTTTTGTTACATACCATAGCCTACATATATTTCAGGTACTTGCAAAATGTGATATAACAAGTGAAACATCATTAAAATAGGCAAATTCATCATAGGGCAGTTTTGCAGTGGTAAGCACTGTTGCCTCACAACTCAGAGTTCCCTGATTGGATCCCGGCCATGGGTTCTGCCTGTGTTGAGTTTGCATGTCCTCCCTGTGTTCACATGGGTTTTCTCTGAGTTTCCTCTCACATTCAAGGGACATGTGTGTTGGGTTAACTTATGTTTCTAAAGTGTCTGTGGTGTTTCAGTGTAGGTGACATATGATAGATTGGGTTGTGTTTACCTTATGCCCTGTGCTACTGGCTAGACACGAGCTTTCCTGTGACCTTCACTAGGATTAAGCGTATGAGGAAATTAATGAATGAATGAATAAATGAATTAATCAAATCTACCATATTTCCATCAACATGACATTATTTTTATTTTCTTTTATTTTAAGATATGATTGATTTATACATATTAAATGATGAATAATGTGTGTGTGTGTGTGTGTGTGTGTGTGTGTGTGTGTGTGTGTGTGTGTGTGTGTGTGTGTGTGTGTGTGTGTGTGTCTCCGTTTAAAGATGACTTCTGCATTGATGGCCATGGTGTCTGCTGAATGCCCTAAGAATGTTGTAACTGTGGAAAATTCTGAAGTGAAATACTTCAGAGACTATGAAACTAACATCGTAGGGGTAAGAACATGGAAGCACATTAACTGAGTAACCGAAATAACAGGCTCTTTTTTTGCATGCTGTGGGTTTTAGCATTCAGTAGTTGCTAGATGTTCACTTAAAAATTGTAGCAATGTGAACAACACCTTATTCACCTATTCCAGCAGACATGCCTTTTTTAACACCTGTGTAAACCTAAGACAAATTAGGATGCAAGTCACACAAATATCTTTATTTGGCACTAAACGCTCACTATCTCAGTTTTCAGGTGATTTGAGTGGCAGAGGATTGAGGGTCAGTGACACTGAGGCCTTCTGTGGATGCTGGTCTTTAATGAATCCAGCTATTTTGTTTAAGTCAGATGACGTGACTGCATCCGGAGCAGCCTATGGTCCTGTGTCACTTCAGATATACAGCACAGTAAGTTCCCACCATTGCATATTCAGAAAAATTGTTCTGCTAGTATATGTCGTACTAGCACCTATTAACATGTTTGTGGTATCAGACTGTATCAAGACTGTAAAAGGAGAATTGTATTTATTTTTCTGTTAGCTCTGTTTCGCATACAAAGGGTCCCTCAAAAATGGAGTTGAAGTCGTGTTTACCTACCAGAATAGTCAAGGAGTTGTCCAGACAAGTACCACAGTCGTCTCTGTACTGTTTGACGCAGGCAATGTGTAAGTCTGATGTGCAGCATGTGAAATATCTACAAGAACAGCTCTTTAAAACTGTAATACTGACCATTTGAATGTTTCAAATGTGAGATTTCTCCTAAAATGTCCAGTCCTTTAATTCACTGCAGTTGAATTAATATGCTTGTTTGTTTGCAGATGGAAATATGTGTGTATAGACCTTATATCTAGCCTTCAGGTGAGCAACCCAGGCAGTTACCACAAACTCCTGGAGCTACACCTGTACAGAGACACGGCTGATTTCTATGTAGATGCAGTTCAGCTTGGAAAAACACTTCCCATAGACAACCCCAGTGGTGACTGAAATCTTTTATTTCAGATATGATTCAAGAGTTTGACATAATTACCATAAATAGGCATGCAAATACAAAGGAAAAGCTATATTTTTATTCACTTACACATTTAATCCCTTTGTTTGTGTGTTTGCTGTTAGCCGCATTTGTGCAGAGAAGACCTCCCGCTCTGGCTGATTCAGGTCGTTTCTTAGAACAGATCTCAGTGAAGAAGTTAATTAACGCCTCTCTTGTCAGTTATGAGATCACTGCCACTCCATACAGCTGTGCTTCGGATTTTCCTTTGATAGAGACGGCCTTCTTGCAGGTATTTTCAATATGGAGTCTTAGTGGTCGTAAAAACAAATCATTGGTCAAACATTTACAAAACAATTTACTATCTGCTACTATCCGCCAAGGTAATGTTTTGACATGGTCAGAATCCAGATTTGAACCCTATAGGGAATATTTAATCTCACATTAAACCCAAAATAACTAGGAAACATTTTTCAACTATTTATCAGCTATTTGAAGACTACCATTCATTAGAACAACACTGATTTTTTCCTTTGGTGTTTGGCCCATTTTTATGTTTTTGCAGTGTATATGTGGGTTTCTTCCATGTACAGTTTCCTCTCATGAAATCTCAAAAATCTGACTTCATGAGGATATACTGACACTTACATACACAATTATTAAACCTGCTTTAGAGCAATGTTTTGGGTATTCTGCTAACCAGTACTTAAGCACTAAATTATGACGGCTTTTTAAATGTAAAAAATGAAAGTTATAATGGATATATATATTATATGCCTACTCTGTATTGATTAAAGCTACAGGAATAGTTTAAGATTATCATCTTTTTTTCTTCGCGTTTATTTAAATCCTATAGAAAGCAGCCAACTTTAGTAAGGACATGCTGGTGCAGGCTCAGGGCACTGCCACTGTCACAGTGATACGTACACAACGAGCAAGCCCACCTCTCACTGGTACTTTCAGCGTTGAAATCTTTAACCAGCGTGTGAAAGGTCAGTTCACAAACACTGTCAGCTTTTCATGTTTTGGGAGGTTATTGGTTTACTGAATCTTTTGTCCATTGTACATTTCTACCTACTCATATTAGCTAAAATGAAATAATTAGAAACATATATTGATATGTGGATGGCCTGTTTATTAGATCTGGCTGTGGACATCAGTGCTGAAGACTTACAGTATGCACTGCAAGGCATTCCAGAGTTGGGCCAGCTGAAAGTGAATAGGAAAGGGGACTGCAAAGGCTATCAATGGACAATTGATTGGCTCACAATGCCAGGCAACCAGCCCCTTCTGATGGTAAAATATCATGATCTATTATCAGAATACATTTCATATTACAGGTGACATGTTTAACAGTGTAAATCAGCTATGAGGGTTAATGTAGCTAGGACTAAGTAAACAGTCTTCAATATGTGGTTATTTTTTTATTCTCAAGTCAAAATATTTGAATATGAAAATATATGTTTAATAGTGCTTTCAGACATATGAAATATTTAATTTGGTCACTTTACACTAATTTTAGCCCATGAATTTTTGCTTGCTTCTATTGGCACTATTGTTTTCCCTTAAGAACACCACAGCTTGTGAGTGAACAATATAAGCTGAATGGATTTATTATGTTTTTATAATTAACTACACACACAGTAGTTACTACCGGAATTATACTCTTGTAAAGCAAAGTATTAATTCCATTGTAAGTAACTGTAGTTTTATTCTAAACAGCATGTGCTAGCTATTTTGAATGTTGTCAAAGTGCTCTGTTATGCTGAACTCTGGAGTGTGACTATGATTTGTGAGCAAAGCCGTATAAGTAATTTCCAAAACTATTTACAGTTCTTTTTAATATATGTCCTATATATAGGTAATAATATGGTATGCAGAATGTATGGAATAGTGGTTTTGGGACCATTTTGTTCACAGTAGATAAGTTGTGAGTAACAGTAATTTAAAATGCACTGGTTTATAACATGGATATGTAATATACATTTTTCATGTTTTATGTAAAGCATTTTAGCATCAGTATGTTTTAGTTTAAATTGTTCATTGTGGTGAAATCCTGAGCAAATTACTTTTTACCCTTTTATTTAATCAAAAATGTTCTGCTTTTAAGGCACAAACTGATGTGAAACAATAATGGAATGTTCATTTATTATTCTTTACCCAGATCAATGACTCGTCTGTAGTGGGTGTTAATTCCTCTGTGAAAGCTCAAGTTATACAGCAAGGGGGCCTTTTCAAGCAAAGCATCATGGGAGACTTCCTGCGTACCCCTGCAAATAAAACACAGGTGTTTTTATTATTCCTGTAGCTTCTATTATTCACTGTGGAATTGGCTCAAGATTGAAGACAATAAAGATACCAGCTAGAGCATTTCTAAAAAAAGACATTCTTAAGAAGTGAGCATACCTTACCGGAATACCAGTGGACTTTATCAGATCTGGTTGATTTGGTGCCTGGCATGCTTTTATGATGTGGTTTTAGCTTTTTTAGTGCTATTTGATTCTGAGCTATGTTTAATTTTAGCACTTACTCAGGTCACAGGATTTCTTGTGATGCACCTTGTGGTGTGATGTGGTGCCTCTGTAGACACAGTCAAATGTTTGTGGACACCCAAAGATTGAATTCATATGTGCTGCTTGAACAGCTAAACACACATAACTATCATTAATATAGAGCATGCTCTGCTTAACTACTACGTTTCCTTTTCTATTAGACTCTTGACCGTAACTGTAGGAAAGAACATTTACAGGTCTAGCACTTTATCAGAGGACAAGATCTGGCTTGCAGTGTAACACATTTGTTATTGGTGTTGGTTTTGGGGGTCTGTATAGACCAGGGTCAGCTTATTAGAAACTTGGTTATGAGTCCTTAAACCAAAAATAAATAATTCAATTCAATAATTCAGCAATTATCCTCATGACACGCCACCACAATTACCCACTGAGGGCACATGAATCTACAATCATCTACAAATTCATTTAATATAGTATTTCATTTATTTATGCTGTTGTCTTATTCTATCTTCTCTATTTTATTATAGATTTCAAAAAATTGTCATAATTTATCATAGAAAATATGCTATTTTATGCATATATTTGTATTTTCCTTAACTATGTTCTCCCTTTCAGTTTTATATTTAGCTTCTGTCTATTCTTGAGTCTGGGCCCTCCTAAGGGCTCTTCTTTTCCACTGTTGCCTGGCTTGCTCAATTTTGGGCCCTGATATTTGTAAAGCTGTTTTGAGACAATGCTCCATTGTAAAAAAAAAGCACTATAGACAAAAATTTGTTTTCAAAATGTCTTGATGTCATGAAAGCTGGTGTCTCATTAGTGGAGTTGCCTTAGTGGACAACTAATACAACTCAGTTGTTAAATTATATGTTTATTTCAGGTTCAAGTTCTTATCAACGGGATCATTTCAAAGTGTTCAGGTGACTGTGGCTTTTCCTGGAGTGAGGCCAAGACCCCAAGAGTAACAGGAATCTTCCCAACACAGGGTAATAAACAATAAAATTGCTGATTTGCCATTTAAGCTTCAAATCATTGAAAGTAATGGAATTGGGGCTTTTTCAGGAGCCATGGCTCTGGGGACAGTTCTTACCATATCTGGGTCTGGATTTAATGGAAATGCCTCAGTGATGATAGGGAATGGTTCATGCACAGTTCTGCAAGTTAACAGTGAGTTGAAACCTATTGTGACTGCAGTGGTGGTTTGTGATATTCACATCTATAACAGAACGATTTATTCAACATTTTCTTTGCATATTAGGTACTTTCCTGGCATGCAGTATCAGCTCTGCAAGTGCTGGAGTATATCCAGTGGAAGTTAGTTTCCCACAATTGGGCTTTGCTCGCTATGAAGGTGGCAACATCTTCAACTTCACTTACCAAATGGGAGTGACCGCCATATCCCCCACTGCAGGAAGTGTCACTGGTAATGTTAAAGATCATTATTTATTTAAGACTTTTTTCAAATCATAAAACAGAGAATAAAAACAAAATTATTAAAAATCTTAAAATTTAAATTATTCTGTTGATATTCTTAATATTCTAATTATGACAATTAAAGGATTCACGATTATGTGAGACTTGACAGATAGTTAGTAGTAATGTGTTATTATTCCCTACATATAAATAATGTTTATTATATTTGATTACATGTTAAGCTGTTAAATTTTATATATATATAGAGTTATTCCCATAACAGAAGCAGTTAGCTCCATGACTTGTTATCTGCAGTACATGCCTACAGTCTTGACTATTCAAGATTAATAGTGTTTTATTGATGTAGATCTATGAAGACATCCTAAAGCCACTTTTTGTGTTTTTTAACTGATTATGTCGGGTGTTAAAAAAGTAGTACTGTCTCTCATATGTCTTCCTCCTCTCTGTTCTATGACTGCTTAGGTGGTACAGTCATTACCATCTCAGGTTATGGTTTTAGCCATGGCACCATAGTCAAAGTTGGCACTGAGTGGTGTGGCGTCATAGATGTGAACCTGAATCAGCTCATGTGCAGAGTGCCTCCTGTAAGTGAAAGATCTTTGGTATACAAATGAGTGAACAATTATAAGTGGATCTTACCCTTACTGACTGCAATGCATTTATTGATTATAAACCATATATCAGTTATAAGAACCACAATATAAGGGATGACGTGAACATCTCTTTACTTATTGTATCCAATCAGCAAATTATTTTGGAGCAACAGTGTATAAAAGCACTACAACTATTGGTGACAGGATAAAATATCTCAGATACAAGGAACTGTGTAAATTTTAAAGGGAGATAGACCCATGGTTAACTCTACCATCAGTGTCCATCCTTGTAGTCATGTTATAGTGTATTGATAGTGTAATAATAGCGATAATGTGACAATATACTCCTCACAAAAATATTTTTAAATGAATATGAATTTTATTTTATTTACCAGTATCGTCAGAAAAGCAACTAAAAAGTCAAAGAAAGTTGTTTGATTACACAAGAGACATATTCATGTCAGAAGCATGGTTAACTGGACTGGACTGTTCAGTGTCTGGGCAAATAAGACATACTAATGCTGCTATTTTCGAACAGTTGTTTGAGTCGTTTTTATGTTTCAGGGATCAGAAGGGCCAAAAGCAGTGACCCTGAAAAGAGGAGAAATCGAGGCTATTTCAAATGACACTTTCACATATGACAACAATCTGACAGCCATTATTACTGATGTGAGCCCACAAAGGACAACAGTATTTGGTAAGACCGCTAATACATGCAGTAACCTTATTTCAAAATGGATACAACATATTGAACAGAACCACATTTTATTCACATTTACTGTCCATTTTATCAGGTGTATCTAACATATAGTCACGGATTGCAGACATAGAGTAAATGACTGCAGTCCATCCAACATAAATAAAATATACTGCTCAAAAAATTAGGGGATATTTCAAAATGAAATATACTCTATTTTTGTGAGCAATGTATATAGCTGTGTATCTACTTCATTCATCAGTAGAAAGACCATCTGCTACCACAAATGGGCTACTGGGCCATTCCCAGCACACCTGTGACTCTGACATGCTAGTGAGGTGTGGAAGTGTTTTTAAGTGTTTTTACGCATAGTATGTGTTAACCTATTCCTTCAACAGTTTTTAAATGCCAGTGTCTCAATAATCCAATCCAAACTATTCTTAACACAGCAGTGAGTAGTTAATTAGTAAGATGTTACCTAACATACCATCTTTGCATAATTTTCATGTCAGTGGCACTGTCACATGTGGACAAATGAGGTAGAGGAAGTGGCAACTAACTGAGTAAACTAGTCTGTAGCATAGCTGTAGCGTAATTGGTGCCTTATCTATGTTTACACTACAGCCAGAACTATATAGTGTACCCTTATAATTAGTACTTTATTTATATCAGACAAACTGACTGCTGCTTTATAATATGAAACAAAAGGGTATGGAGTCTTACATATCACAGTGACACTAAATGTGACTTCAATTCATCAAGAATTTTGCCCTAATAACACAAAGTTCATAAATGAATGGTTTGGTAACTGTGGTTGAGAACAGTATTGGCTTGCACATAGTCCACCTAAACTTTTGTCTTGTTTTTTGATCAGTTTGAATACCAACAGTGTCCTTGGTTAATGGACATCAGTGTCCATGCTTGCAGTCATGTTATAGCGTATTGATAGTGTAATAATAGTTATAATGTGATAATATACTCCTCACAAAAACTGAAGTATGAATATGAGTATGACAAGATCATCAGAAACACAACTAAAAAGTAAAAGAAAGTTGCTTGATTACACAAGTGACATATTCATGTCAGAAGCATGGTTAACTGGACTGGACTGTTCAGTAGGGTGTAAGGGCAAATAAGACTGCCAAAACACATTGAGAGTGATGGGGCATGGACAGGATTTTATTGTCCAGCTTGTGGGTTCCACTTCATATTCATTTTGTACTATTCTCTAGTTTCGAAAACTTTAAAAATGAGGGGAAATTTCAAAATGAATACAAAGAAGATCCCACAAGAACTACTGGACAATCATATCCTGTCCATGCCTTATCACTGTCAGTGTGTTTTGGCAGTCTTTTGTGCCCATACACCTGAACAGTCCAGTCCAGTTTGACATGCATCTGTTCATCCCCATGAATATGTCACTTGCAACTCAATCGTGATAAATGAGTTTGCATATGATTTGCGTAATCAAACAACTTTCTTTGCTATTAATGTGATCCGCGTATCAACCAGCCAGCATGTTTAAATAAATACAGTTCAGGTTATTTTTGTATGGTCCCTTTCAATAGATACAGTCTTAAAGAAACTTTAAAAGATAAGCCTTTAAAAGCTATGTTAGATATATAAATTCAATCATTTGTCACATGCCCTTTAAGTACAACTGATCGTACAAGCAATAGTACAATGTACAATCCAAGCATTTGTGGGTTATGTGTCTCGCTCAAATGCTCAAACTTTTAGACCATGAATCCTGGATCTTCTGATTCTTTTTCTGCTGGGCCACCAGTCTTGTATGTACGTAATGCGAGGTCATGCTGAAATTTTAAACCTTTGTTTCTTTATTGGATATCAACTCAAGGATGGTTGTAAACATGTAAGTTAAAGAGGCACAAAAGAAAGTCATGCATGGTTGCTAGTACAAAAACTGGCGCCACAATTAAGTACCCATCTCATTCCAGACCCCATTGTTTTCAGGCACGTCACTCGTCTTTCATCTACACCGCACAGATGCCTTCTGTCTATGCTAGATAACTTAACTGATATGCTTTTTAAAAAATTCCACACAGTCACTTCCGTTTTTCACAACTAGACAGAGTACTAATCCTGCACAACCAGAATTGTATAATTGTAAAATTTTATGAGCAACACAAACATGTCAGTCAATCAGCACAGTGTCTTGTGTTGTTAGCTAAGATAATTAGGACGCTTAGGAGTATTATAAGTAAAGGTTATTACTGAAAAGCACTTTAACTCATGAAATTAACAACTACTTCACATGTCTGCTGTGTATTTGTTTTTGTGTAAAAAAGGCCAACAAGTTCTGACTATCAAGGGTATGAACTTTGGTGACCAGACCAGTGGAAGCTCCGTCCTTATTGGGACTGAGGAGTGTAAGGTATTATTGTGGAGCCATGAAAACATTACTTGTCTGTTACCTAAACTCCCTCCTTCGATGTACAACATCAGTGTTCATGTGGGGAACAGGGGCTACCCCCAAATCAGGTAACATTGCCATAAACAATTCACATTCATTACATTTTTATACTCATTTAAAACATGTAAAAACATGTATTTGGTGCAGTATTGAGTATGTTTTTTGTACTGAAACTTGCCATCCATGTTCAAACCAAACACAGAGCTGATGTGAACTCCACCATTGTGTATGACTTGCGAGTGACAGGTGTCACCCCACAGTATGGTTCTCTATACGGAGGCACTCAGGTGACCATCACTGGTTCTGGATTCAGCCTTGTCCTAGAAGACAATGAAGTTAAACTAGGTATGGAACATGCACTTTTTTACAACCAATATATTAATGCAGAATACTTACACTATTAATCATTATTTCACTTCTTGACCATGTAAAGGGTCTATAGTAATAGACTTTATTTGGAAGGGTTCCTCATTCACACTTCTCTAAATTCTAAATAATATGTAGAGCACTCGTGATCCAATCAGCTTAACACAAAACATTCCACGGCCCACTGCACCTTAAACCAAATATTTTAACGCTAAATTGCTTGTTACAAAAACAGTACATAATATTACAATTGGAGCTTTGGAAAATTAATTATTTTCCTGGATTGGTACTGTCACAAACATAGAAAATACAGTTTTCTGCTTCATTGGGGGAAATCTGAAAATATATTGTGATCTAACATGAAGCTTTAAACTTCTGGAGAAAATCATGAATCATATGTCAAACATTCTGTCCTCTCCAGAATCAGTCCTTTCAACGAGGGTTTTTCAGTCCAGCTAAACGGAATATCTGGACCTGGAAAGTAGTCAAACCAGTGCAATAACCTTTGCAACAAAAACTCAAAGGTTTCACATTTTAGCAATTCTTCTGGTTCTGACTTTGGTTCAACCATGAAAGTGTGTCACTGATTTGACTATTGTCTAAAAATCTTTAAGAGTCATGTCAGTTTAGCAAGCCACTCAAAATTAGTGAAGCAGTCTGAGTGGTCAAAGTTTAGAATTAAAGAATCATTACTTCACATCCCTAAGGACAGAAGTGGATTCAGTACAGTACGATATCAAAACCATTTCCTGATGCGACACAAAAAATGTAAGTGACAGGAGTGGACATGTATTTTTTTTTCTTTTTTTTTATACACCTAGAACACTTTTAAGGTATTCTCAAAACTGGAAGTTAAAGTCTTCTCTGTGTAAACTGCAGTGTATAGATGGTAGTACATGGTTGTACAGTGGTGCAACAGTTTTCATTTGCAATAATTCATCTGCATTGGCCCATCATTGCTCTCACTTCTTCTGTGCCAACTTCAATGTAAAGTCTCAGTGACTTTCATGGCTGTGTAATGCTATTTTAATGGAAAACCTACAGTTTTTATTTACGCTCAAATTGAAGAATTGCAAAGTAATATTTTTAGTCCTTATTAACTTAAGACAATGTTTCAATTAATTTATTTATTTAACATGAATAATATATAGTAATATTGAATAATAATACAAATCTGTAATAATATTTAATATCGGATGGGATGTGGGATGACAACCAATGAAGCAGCAGAATACCAAACATAATGAACAGGAGACAACAACTGTTATTTTCTGACTTCAAGCTGTGGCCACTGACACAAATCTCTTGGCTGCAATCATTTCAAATGGTAGCTTTGTCTCACTTTTCTTCTTATTATTAACATATATGAAATCACATCTTATATGTTTTCACAATTATATATTTTCGTCTTGCACTGACTGCCTAGTCCTGGCTCCTGCTTATCAAATTGCTACCATTAAACCATTATTGTCATTGTTCCTCATTGTCATGAAAAGAATAACCATTGTTGTTATCATATAGTTAGCTAGAGGACATTGTCTGATAATGCCCCATTTGAAATATTTCATGTACCTTATACAGACACATGTAAATGGTTGGGAACAAATTCCATATGTTTCACATGTTGTTAATTTCTATGTGTACATAACTTACAAAAGTCATTGCAAGGTTTCTTTGGAAGGTTTCTTTGCATGTACAAAAGTTTCAGCTTCTTTGTATTTTATCAACTAGCGATTTTGTAAGGTCCCTGACTTCACTGACTTAATGGTCTCATATAGTTTGCATGTACACTGCTCACATGAAATACTAGATATTCAATTAGTGGATATTTCATTTTGAAATATCCTTTAATATTTGTGAGCAGGTAATATGCCATGTTTTTCCCACAGAGGTTGTGTAGCTTAAAAGACTTTAAATAGTTATTTTCTATTAATGAACAGACAAATAACAAATTGCTGCTTAATGTCACAAAACTTGTATCTAGTGTAAACAATCATTTACTATTAATAACCCTGTGACAAATGTTACTAATATATCAATCAATAAAATATCAACACCTGTAACCCAGGTAGGAAAGGAGCATTTCTGTTTGATCTGATAAACTGAGATAACAGATCAGTATTGAAATGGCTATAGTTTACCATAGTTAGGTTGCAGTTTGGCTAATTATATGATTATATGATTTATATAATCTTTTACACAGGCAACACCAACTGCAAAGTGACTGCTGCCTGGGACCATCAGCTGGAGTGTGTGACCCAGACAGTGGAGAACAGATATACCATTACAAACCAAGGAATCAACCCTAGTAGGTTTATAGCAATTCATCAGACCGGAAGGCAGAGACATTATTTTTACTCTAGACAAACTCAAAGTTTCTGGTTTCTGGTTGTGTTGGTAAGAGCTTTGATTGTAACACTGTACCGAGATCCAGTAAATTAATGTTTAAATGTCTGTGTTTGTGTTTGTGTGTGTGTGTGTGTGTGTGTGTGTGTGTGTGTGTGTGTGTGTGTTTAGACTATGGTCAAGGCTATGCTTGGAGCCCATCCACCATTATAGTGTCTGTAGGTGACACAGTGGTCTGGAGATGGCAGGCTCCAGCTTTTGTCTCTGGTCTTAACTACGCAGTGTTCAGTGTTTCCAGTCCCAGCAGCACCAAGTTCGACAATGTGACCTTTAGCAGTGGGAATAATAAAACTGCAACAGGTAGGAAGTTTATAGCAGCCTACACATCTGGTAATACAAAGCATAGGCATACACTGTAGCTACTGGAATTTAAAACAGTTTAAAGAGTTAAAAATCACAAGCTTTTCATCACTTTTACCACATCCTCTTTGTGGAAAATAAAGCCACCTTATCTTACCACTTTGTGAATAAAGTGTGTGTTTTGTTCTGGATGAATGAGACTTGTCTATGTTTAGTTCTTAACCTTGACAGTTACTTTGTTAAACTGAGTGGAACAAAGCAAAAGTCTTTTATATTATGTGCTGGTCTGGAAAAAAATGTTCTCAGCGGTGTAAGTGTGGGTGTCTGTTGTTTTGTTCAAAGGTATTTTCAGCTATCGTTTCACGGCTCCTGGAGTGTACTATTACAGCAGTGGCTACATCGACTCAGCAAACCAGATAAGCATGCAGGGTGTGGTGAATGTTAAGCCTGTGGAGGACAGAAGCAATGACCTCAACATCACTGTAGGGGGTTTCCAGGCCCTTCAGACTCCAGGTATACATGCCTATGTAATCACCTGACTGGTCCACATTCCTCAAAACCTTTTCGATTACCTTATCTAGTATCTAAAACTGTATCTTTATCTATCTAGTTTTCAAAATGTACATACCTGTATTTCTATATGAATAGTGACAAGAGACACAATATATGGCCCAAAATTTGGCATAAAATCCCATCCCATCCCATCCCATCTGATTTGTGATTTGTGTTTGCATTTATATAACATTTATGTCATTTAGCATAATCCCTTATGCAGCACGACTTGCAAGAAAATTGTGGTTTAAGAGCCTTGCTAAAGGACCCAACAGTGGTAGCTTGGTAGTGGTGGGATTTAAACCATCTAACCCTAACCTTCTGGTCCAGTGTCCAGTACCTTAGACACTAGCCTACCAGAAACCCACGTTTATAATATGTAGCATACAGGCAAGCAATGGTACTAAATGGGCTGTACTGAACATCTCAGTGATTCATAGAATGACAGCTTCATAGTTTTGTCACTTTAGCCAAGGGACCAACGGCTTAAGTGCAGAGGGTCTGCAGAGTGGCTCGGGTGCCGGGGGTCCTGAAATTGGCCCGGTGTCGAGGGTCTGTGGACGGCGCAAGAGCCGAGGGTCCGCGAAACGGCTTAAGTGCCGAGGGTCCGCAGCGTGACGTGGGTGCCAGGGGTCTGCAGAGTAGCTCGGGTGCCAGGGGCCCAAGATTGGCCCGGCGTAGGTGGAATGCCTCTATAATAATAAAAAAAACTAAAAATTAAAAATAGCCTGAACAAAACTAAAATAACAAGACAAAAAGGGGGAGGATATAGGAGGATATGGCTTTCTATAGCCGAGGATCCAGGGACGGCCTCCAATGGCTGAGGATCTGGAGGCGACCCCTCCTCCGGCTATGATCCGGGGACAGCCCCCCCTACCAGCTCCGATTCCTCCGCGCCATCAGCAGTGGGGAATACGAGTGGTGGGGTCCAAAAGAACTAGTCAAAATAAAATAAAAGCGTGTACACATGGAGGGGGAAAAGGCAATGAAAAAAGCAAATGAAATAAATAATCAACAAGTAATTGACGAAAATTGAATACAGGTGCATAACGAAAAGAAACTTACTAATCGATCGCCACAGTAAATCAAAACAAGTGCCATGAATGGTGTGGGGATAAAAACAGAAACGGAAAACTAAGAGAATGGGAAGAAATAATAAACCACGGCGAGCCCTAACAGTGATGTGGTCAACATATTTTTGGCTATATAAGATACAATAACTGATAAAGTGGCAAAACATAATCTTAATCCTAATGACTGGCCTTATAGGTAAAGCACTTGAAAGAAGATCAACGCTTAAATGTTTGGCCTCTCCTGAGTGTTCCGGGAGCCCCAGTAGCCTCTCCTTCAGTTTCTCCAGCTGTGCCAGTCCCACTGTCAACTCCATCTCACCTAATCGAGTCACAATACATGACCTTATCAACATCCAGGGCTCTGGCTTCAGCAACATCACCTGTGCGAACGAGGTGGGAAAAGAAACCAAGAATCTAAGATGAGAACTGATATCTTTTTGCTGGTGTTTATGTATCAATATTCTATCAGTTTGATTAAAAAAAGCCATCATGTGTAGGTCTTCTGGGTCATTGCGTGGTCTGTCCTATATTATATCAGAAAACAATAACTAGTGGGAGTTTTAGTTGGCCAGCATGCAACAAATGCATGGTGCTTTCACCAGTGAATTTAATGTCCATATGATGTCTGTTTTTGTGGTACAATCATGAAATTCAGAAAAATAAATGCTCCAGTAATGGGCAGCACAATTTGTGAAGAGTGCCTGTACAAGTAGTGCTTATTCAGTCTCATGTACAGTACTCCTCTAATGCTCATCTATTGCAAGTGCTACACTTTTGGTTTGGAATTTCTGTTATTTTATTTATTTGTTGTGACAGTTGCTTATGCTGTTGATGTCACAAACATGAAATCTATGGGTACTTGACAGTGATGTACTACTCCCATGCTCTCCTGGTGCCTCCAGCTTGGCCAGGTGATCATGTCATGTGGAGGAATGTTGTTTCGTTTCCCTGCTGCTAATACAGTAGCTACAGTACTACCATCTTGAAGTGGGGCATAGTTTGGGGGGGGTGTAAAGGAAAAGGCACGTTTCTCCATACACCCTTGTGATTGTAGCAGAAGTTCACTGCCTGAAAGTGGAAAAGCAGTCGGCGATCACTAGTTGTACAAAGGCACTTGCTGGCCCACAGCCTTTATGCCTGAGTGGTACCACTTCTGGCTCCACTCAAGCTGTACCTCCTTCCTCAGTTCCAGACTTCATACTGTTACTCAGACCACATCAGAAGACCCTAACTCCCCATCCCATCCTATGGCATCTAGACTGCCCAAAGAAGTTAGGTCCCCTTTTGGGTATTGCCCTTCCAAGGTTAATTCCTTATAAAATTTAGGGAGCTTTCTTTCTCCTGTCACCCCAGCTCTACTCTTTTAGGGCTTTGAGCTTAGATTTTTAAGGCTGCCTTTAGACAATATTACGCTGGAGATTTATTTAAATAAAGTTTTTAATGACTTTTTCATGTATTAAATGTCTGATTGGTGGACCTTTATTTAGCAAAACATAGCCTTTCCTAGATTTTTTTTAAGTTGATTGATTTTGATATTACAACTCTTTGGCTTTTCCCTTCAATTCATATTTGCATCTATTTTTTGGCTTGTATGTTGTTACAGGTCACAGTTGGAAATATTCCATGTAATGTGATAAACAGCACCTCAACTGAAATTAACTGCTTTCTCAGTCCTGCTAGTGAAGCACCTGTGGGCATCCCTCTGCTCATCCAAGTTCGTGTCAACAATTTGGGCACTGCCATGATCACCATGCCAAGTGAATTCCTCCGTTATATTGTACTTGTGCCTTTAGTAGACTCTGTTAAACCATCAGTGGGCAGCACGTTGGGACTCACACGTCTTCTGATCTCCGGAACTGGTCTCACAGGCGGCACAGTGACAGTGGCCGGCATTCCATGCATTACAGTATACAGCAATTACACTCATATTCTGTGTGACACACTTCCATCTACACCTCAAAAGGGAGACGTTGTGGTTCAAGTGGGTGCCATCTCTTCGTCTTGCAGTGCTCTCTGCTCCTTTGAGTACTCCGAATCAGTGAATCCTAAAGTTTTCTCCATTTTACCAAGCTCTGTGAGTGGAAACCAATCGATTGTTTCAGTGAATGGTAGTGGCTTCGGCAGCAATCTTGAAGATCTGCGTGTGTACGTGGACAATATCATGCTAGAAGTCAAAGTGGTCACGGACAGTGAGCTCACCCTTTTGGTTGGCTCACTGCCTGCGGGTCCTCATGCCCTGCAAGTGGTGGTCATGAGCAAAGGACTGGCATCTGGAAGTGTTACACTGACGAGCATACCTCAGGCCAGCCTACAGCCCATTTCAGGCAGTTTAGCAGGAGGAACACCACTCATAATCACAGGCAATGGATTTGTGGCAGGAAACACCAGTGTAATGCTGGGCTCATACCCCTGCTTCATAGTGAAGGTGACTCCTTCAATGGTGAATTGTTTGACACATGCCTATGATGAAAAACAAGTACAGGTAAATATTCAAGTGCTTGGAGTTAAGTATCCGACACTCAGCTTCAACTACACTCGTGACAAAACGCCAAAGATCATCAGCATCAGCCCAACAACAGGTATGGAGGATGACTTAGTGAATTCAGTTTTCACAGCATATCTTTGACTACATTCAACCTGTTTTAACTTAGATTTCCCTAAATGCATTAAGACTGCCTATCTTCACTTAAGTGCGTACTCACGTTTGGACATGAGGACATTCTGATCATCTAAAACTTAAATTGAGAAAAGTTTCAGTTTAATTATGGTAATAAATATGTCTTCAATAGCATTTTGTTTTGTACGTTTTGTTCAGAATATTTTTTTATTGATGAGCTTTTTTTCTCAGACACAGTTTACTTCACCTGAAGTGGATTGTTGGGGTTTTCTCAATTTGAGTGAGATTAAATTAATTTACTCAAAGGTGAATTACTCGGAAGCTTTTTACTGTTGAGATGTTAAGATCATGTTATGTTAAGATAGGGGACGATTAAAAGTGAAAGAGACTGTAATATGTGCTTTAAACAAAACAAAAACATTAACATAAATTAACATATAAAGGCGGCCTTATAGAATAAAAGAATAACCATGTTTAATGTATTTCTGTATTAAAATAATAACATTGTGTCAATTAATGTATTAACATGTATTAAATCAGGGCATTTATTTATGTATATGTTCTTTATATTCATACTCCATAGGCCCCAGTGGAACAACGATCACAGTCTTAGGTTCTGGTTTTGGCACAGACAGTGGAGTTGTTACTGTGATGATAGATGGGGTGACCTGTAGCTTATCCTTCATCACGGATACAACAATACAGTGTGTTGTGAGTGAACATGCAGGAGGAACTTTTCCAGTCACACTCTATCATCAGGTCGACGGTTACGCTCAGACACAGGCTAGCTACACCTATGAGCTACGACTGACACAAGTCACTCCTAAAGAAGGTACTAAATGTAGCCTGTAAGCGCATAAAACATGCCAAACTAATCCTTAAGCAAGGTAGGCTATATAAACCAAACAGAATTGCAGTAATAAAACTTTGCTTTGCTGGTTGCTGCTGCAGGAAGCTACGGTGGAGGTACGCTGGTATCAGTCCAAGGCTCGGGATTCGATGCAAACACTTCCAGAGTTCTTATATGTAGCAGGGACTGCAGTATCAATAGAAAAACTTCCAATTCAACCAATCTTTACTGTGAGGTTCCGCCAGACAATGGTATGTAAGATCATGTGTGTACTGAATCATCATGTCCTTTCATGACAATTATCACAAATAATAGAGACTGAGAGAAACGGCACAAGTACAAAGATTTAAGATACCGTGTTCTTATGCTTTTGGCAGGAACCGATGCAGAAAAGGCATGCACTGTGGTAGTGCTGAATAGCAACAGATTAGTCAACATTACAAATGGTTACACGTACAAAACTAGTTTGACTCCTGTTATTACGAACGTGTCACCACGCAGGGGAGGAACGGCTGGAGGCACAGCGTTAACAATCACCGGCTCAGGTTTCAGGTGTGGAGTTATATAATGGCGTGTCATGTACACAAATAGAAAAAAAACAATAATGTACATTAATTATGGTTATACAGTAATTATAGTTCATGTCATCCTGGGTGATCTGTGATGGAATAAGGTGGTCATAATTATTCCTCAGATTTGAGAGTTTTCCACTGTTACACTGCCACAACAAGAATGGAAACCTTGCTAATATAATGTTGTCATTATTTCTGTTCCGGATTTTTCCCAAACAGTGCCGGGAATGTTAGTGTGACAATCGCAGGGTCGGTGTGCGATGTCCAGTCAGTAAATGACACACAAGTTATCTGTGTGAGCAGAGCACAGTCCCAGTCCCAGCAGAGCAAGGTCCTGCTGCGCGTTCGAGACAACGGAATCGCTAAAACGGTAAGTTATGCCAAAATGACATGAAATGACAACTCTGCTCGTTATCAATTTAGCTGCTAATTTCAGAACGTTTCAAAATAGTGTAACTTGTATATTCTGTTTTTGTGAGCAGTATATAATTCATAATGCATTGTTAAATCAATGAACACAACTCATTATGGACTAAAAAGCAGGAACATGTAATACTTTTCACAGATGTGATACGTTTTAAAACTACAGTGCATTGTTTTCTTTTTTTATAGAAGTAATGAACAATATGTTCTATTTTGCTCTTTCAATCATTGCAAAATGTTCTTCCTCAAATAGACTTATAGCATATCTTTAGCAAACTACAGACAGGCAACAATGTTCTTTTGGACAGCAGTGGCTTTCTTCATTTAGAACATGATCGTTCACTGTACTCCTGATGTGGACTAACAAACATTAACATTAGCCAATATGAGAGAGGCCTTTAACTGCTTAGAACCTGCCCTACATTCACGGAATACACTTCCATAAATGCGTTTTGAAGACTTAGATTTGTCTTTGCAGTGTATTCAATTGAGTATAGGTTGAAAAGGATTTGCAAATCATCATATTCTGCTTTTATGTATGTTTCACACAATGTGCCAACTTAATTGGAATTGGGGTTGTAAATACAAGTTAAACTGCTAAATTATTAAAATTAAAATGCTAAATGGCTATATTATCATCCACACCATTTCTATAGACAATTGTATCTTTTAAAATCGGAATTCCAAAGCTGTAATCTCTATTTTGTCTGAAGATTACACAGAGAAATTCTTTTCTCAGCATTTTGTACCTTTTATGAGGCACTATTTTCTTGGCATCCAACTTTAATTGACACAGATTCACTGTTGATCCACTAACCATGAACTTAATTCTAAACCTCAACTCAACGTCTTAACAGTGCAATGTTAAAAACAACACAGGTAGTTGGTGGAGACCTTATTGTATCGTTTTGTATAAAGAATTTAATTATAGTATATTTCTGTATTTATATAAATATTTCAAACAAGTGGGAGGACAGTTGAGTGATCTTAGTATTAAACATAAATGACTTTCCCTGCTGAATCAATTATTACTGACTGACTAGCTGACAAAACAAAAGCCTATTAACCTCCTAATTACTTTTCATTTCAGGATGGTGCTGATTTCCTCTACATTGATGTCTGGTCATCTCGGTACACATGGGGAGGTCAGTCACCCCCTGAGGAAGGAACATTCGCAGTCATCACTAAAAACCAGACAATCCTCTTGGATGTCAGCACACCAGTGCTGAAGATGCTTCTAATCCAAGGTATTGTGGGGTGTGCCAAAAATGTATGATGGTTAATTGGTATAGTAAAAATGGCATAGATTCCATACAATGTTGAAAACATTACGTTGATTCTGCTCCATGTTGAAATGATTGCATCAAGCAGTTCCTGCTCATTTAAAAACTGCAAACATCTCAGAGGTTTTGTACTGGATTTCGATTGAGTAACTGGCAAGGCCACTGAAGAAAATTGAACTCAATGTGCTGTTGATTAAACCAGTCTGAGACCTATTTAGCTTTGTGACATGGCGCTTCCATATGAATCCATAGTTCAATATGATGTTGGTCCACCCTTTGCAGCTAGAACAGCTTCAACTCTTCTGGGAAGGTTTTCCACAAGGTTTAGGAGTGTGTTTATGGGGATTTTTGGCCATTCTTCCAGAAGCGCATTTATGAGGTCACAGACTAATGTTGGACGAGACCTGGCTCTCAGTCTCCACTCTAATTTATCCCAAAGGTGTTCTATCAGGTTGAGGTCAGGACTCAGTCAAGTTCACCCACACCCGACCCTGCCATCCCTGCCTTTATGGACCTTGCTTTGTGCACTGGTGAACAGTCATGTTGGAAGAGAAAGGGTCCAGCTCCAAACTGATCCCACAAAGTGGGAAGTCAGACAGGTTCTGTCTGACGCTTTGCATTGCACCTGGTTATGTATGGCTTGGACGCTGCTGCCTGACCATGGAAACCCATTCCATGAAGCTCTCTGTGCACTGTGAAGGCCACATGAAGTTTGGAGGTCTGTAGTGATTGACTCTGCAGACGGTTGGCGACCTTTTCGCACTATGCCCTTTAGCATCTGCTGACAGTTGACTGTGGAATATTTAGCAGCCAGGAAATTTCACGACTGGATTTGTTGCACCAGTGGCTTCACAGTTCCACACTGGATTTCACTGAGCTCCTGAGAGCGACCCATTCTTTCACAAATGTTTGTAAAAAACAGTCTGCATGCGTAGGTGCTTAATTTTATAAACCTGTGGAGATGGGAGTGACTGCAACACCTGATTCAGATAATTTGGATGTGTATGCAAATACATTTGGCAATATAGTGTTGCTAAGACTTGAGCAGAATCATTGCACTGATAACAGATGGTTGGATGATTAGATAATTGCATGGATAAATCACCTTTAAGGGTTATTAATAAAGTGCTCAGAATATCCATCAAAACAGATCAAATCATGGTTTGCTAGAGTTAAGGTACCATAATGAGCCACTTTCTAATATTAAAATTATCTGAAAAAATATAAATTGCCCAGATTTCGCATTGCACGTGTTTCGTTATATTCAGGTGGAAAGTTGATCTTTGACGAGGCTAATATTGAGCTCCAGGCAGAGAACATACTCATTACAGATGGAGGAGCCCTTCAGATTGGAACAGAGGAACAGCCATTCCAGCACAAGGCCATTATCACACTGCATGGCCACCTACGCTCCCCTGAACTCCCTGTCTATGGGACCAAAACCCTGGGGATCAGGGAGGGAGTACTGGACCTGCATGGTAAGGCAGTAAAATCAATTATAATCTTAATTCTTATTTTATTCAAATAAAGCATTTTCTAATAATCCAGTGTTTTGTGAATCTGAAAGCCTTGTAACAATACCGGTTTAATAACCTTAGATACTTTAAAAATAATTAAACATGAATAATTTACATCCGAATAACCCAAATATTAAAATCACACAATTAGCATTTATTTCCCCCTTAGAACAGATCATTGCTCTATGGGATATAATAGACAGTAAGTAAAAAGTCAGTTCTTATAGTGGAAATGCTGGATGTGAGAAAAATGTTCAATGTTCAAGTAAAGACATGAATGACTTTAGAAAATCATTATTGCCAGATCTGGGTAATAGTGTGTCGTAAACAACAATGTCTTTGGGGTTCACAAGCATCCCATCAGGTAAATAGTCAGGATCATATGCACATATTACCTCAGGGAAGAAGCCAAGAGATGGAGTGTGATTCTCTGGGTCATGTTATGTGGGAAACTCTGGGTACTGTAAAGTCTGTCACATACACCATCAACGATTACTGGCCCTCAGTGACATGCCAGGGAAATTCCTATACTCCATCATGCATATTTTATAAATTACACGTGGAGTTACTTTTCTTATTATTGCCAAGCTCTTTTTAACCAGAATAGAAAATACCAACTGTATTCCCCAGCTTCTGCACTCTCCTCGTGTAGCTTACCACAACCAGAGTCAAGAAAATCTGTTTGTAACCTATTATTCCAGGTATCCCTATCCCTATTACCTGGACCCGCCTTGCCAAAACGGCAGATAAAGGCTCCAACACTGTCACTCTAATGGATGCAGTAACATGGAGAGTTGGGGATGAAATGGTCATTGCCTCAACAGGGCACAGGTAAAAAACCCTCTATTCTATGTTGAAATTATTTTATCTCAGTGTTAATGCTGCCCTGCCCCTGCCTATTATATTCACCAACTGTTCACGCTTTTAGAAAAAAAACATTGTTTCTTCTGTACACTGACTCAATCTTATCAGTTACACTTACCAGATAGATTTATAGTTCTACAGATACAGACTGAAGTCCATCTGTTTCTCTGCATAGTTTGTTAGTACCATTTACCCTGTTGCTCAGGTATTATTTGGGTGATAGATCATTCTCAGCACTGCTGTGACACTGATGTGATGGTGGTGTGTCAGTTATGTCGGTATGATTGGACCAGACATTGCTGTTCTGTTTGAGGTTTTAAGCACATCAGTGTCACTTTTGGTCTGGAAATATATTGCTCACACAAATTTGCCCAACCAAAATTGTCCAGCCACAAGCATCCTGTAGGCAGAGTCCAGTGTGTGGCACAGTTTTTTAAAACACCAGCAGTACTGGAGTATATGATTCAGTTGTACCAGTTCAACACAATCTAACATACCATCACTAGACAAGTGTCAGTGCAGTGACGATAATGATTTACCATCCAAGTTGTACCTGATCTATGGTGGTTCTGTGGGTGTGCTGACCATTAGAGAATAGAGTAAAGGGGACAAAAAAAACCACGAACATCAGTATGTAATTGAAGACAAAGGGCTTCTGTAGTGGTGATAAAACTGACAATAGGTGTAGAAACAAGGTGTATCTAATATAGTGGTCAGGTAAATTATAATATGCTGCTAACAAAATTGGGGGATATTTTAAAAAGAAATATCCCCAAGAAAATATTCCCTGTTTTTTATGAGTAATGTATACTGTATCTGAATCACAACAGCTTTGCTACATGCTAAATCTGAATTTGTATATGTCATTTTTCAGGCATAGCCAGAATGAAAATGAAGTGAAAAGAATTGCATCTGTGTCCGCTGATGGCAGGACCTTAACATTGATTGAGCCACTGGTCTATACTCACTTGGGAGTGGCCATCACACTTCCTGATGGTACCGTGTTTGAGGCGAGGGCAGAGGTTGGAGTGCTTACCAGGAACATTGTTGTGCGTGGATCCACCAACCAAGAGTGGAGCGATAAAATTAAGGCTTGTCCTGATGGGTTTAATACAGGTAGGGATTGAAATAGGTGGCCCAAATTAATTTGTTTTATAATTCATCCTCACACAACTTAATGTATGATTTGCATATTTTATATTAGCACAAGAAGTTACGATACGATAAAGAGTATGTAAGTTTGTTTCACACATAAATGGGGTTTGTGATTTATTTTCACAGGGGAGTTTGCCACTCAGACTTGTTTTCAAGGCAGATTTGGAGAGGAAACTGGAAGTGACCAGTTTGGTGGATGTATCATGTTCCATGCACCCCGACCCAATGAAAATTTGGCCATTGGAAGAATTGAATATGTTGAGGTATCAACATTCCACTTCTAAGTCTTATAAATATGTCATTGGCAAAAACAAAACAATGTCACCATCACTGAGTGAAGAAAAATGGCTTAAAATCAGTAAATATACTGAAATAATATAACAGTTATATTCAGATATAATTTGCCAATAATGAAAGTGTATTAATTTATCTTCGTAGACTCTACATTGCATAATACATAATAAAATCTTTATCAAAGTAATAATGTCAATATTTAGTACTATATTTAGTACTATACTATAACATTTATACATGACTATTTTAAATAGTTTTTATTACAAGACAGAAAATCCACCAAAAAATCATGTATAACTTTCATGTGTTGTTTGTCATGTGTAAAGTGATTTCAAATAATTACAGTTTTATACACCTACGCTCTTTGTATTTGAAAATTGTTACTAGATTTAACAGTAAATATTATTATTAGATTAATTACATTTCCGTGGTTTTCCTAAATAAATGGTTTTCATTCCTAAATAAAAGTGCTTTCTAGTTGGTGCAATTTTAAAACATATCAGAAGTTATGGACAAATGTTTATCAGAGATTAGCAAACGTTTAAACTGTTATTATTTAACTATTTAATGCTTTTAAACATAAAATCCGCTTGGTGATTGCCTGTTTAAAATAAAACATTTTTCCATTTGTTAAACAATACACTTGGACTATTAACACACACCATGTCATTTACAAAATGCATCTAAAGCATGTAGGAAGTTCAAATTCACCATGCCAAAACTAATCAATTTCTTTTTTGCTCAGATATTTAACGCTGGTCAGGCGTTCCGCCTGGGCCGCTACCCCATCCATTGGCACCTGATGGGTGATATTAAGTTCAAATCTTATGTTCGTGGCTGTGGCATCCATCAGACATACAACCGTGCAGTCACCATTCACAACACACACCACCTACTTGTGGAACGTAACGTCATCTACAACATCATGGGAGGAGCTTTCTTCATCGAGGATGGCATTGAGACTGGAAATGTCCTGCAGTATAACTTGGCAGTGTTTGTTCGTCAGAGCACCAGCCTGCTTAACGATGATGTGACACCAGCTGGCTATTGGGTCACCAACCCCAACAACACCATCAGACACAATGCAGCTGCTGGAGGAACACACTTTGGGTTCTGGTACCGCATGCATGACAATCCAGATAGCCCATCCTTTGACATTAACATCTGTCAAAAGCGGGTGCCACTGGGCGAGTTCTACAACAATTCGGCACACTCGCAGGGCTGGTTCGGCTTGTGGATTTTCCAGGAGTACTTTCCCAAGCAGACGGGTTCGTGCAGCTCCACTACACCTCAGCCAGCTGTGTTCCGCAAGCTCACCTCCTGGAACAACGAGAAGGGAGCCGAGTGGGTGAATGCTGGAGCTGTGCAGTTCAGCGACTTCCTCATGGTGAATAATGAAAAGGCCGGAGTGGAGACCAAGCGCATCCTCCAGCAGCATGTGAGTGGCTGGGGGCTGGATGGAGGCGCTGCGTTGCTCAACAGCACCTTAGTGGGCCATTTGGATGAGCTGGGCCTGGGTGAGAACTACTGCACGAACAGAGGGATTGTTCTGCCGCTGGATGATGGCATGAGCGTCCTCAACACAAAGTTTATTAACTTTGACCGGCCAGAGTGTGCTGCCATTGGGGTGGCTAGAATAGACGGAACTTGCATGGACTTCTGTGGTGGCTGGACTGCCAAGTTTAGTGGAATTAAATATTATCAATCGCCCAACAAGGCTGCCTTTAGATGGGAGCATGAAGTGGTTCTGGAGGACCTGGATGGATCGCTGACAGGTATTCTCTTCTGGATATTGCTAATGCAGAGTTCTGTAACTACATATACACTGCTCAAAAAATCCAGGGGTGATCAGTAAAAATAAAAGTAAACCAGTCAGTACCAAGGCTGCTATATACACACAGACACAAGTTAACTGTGGCACTGTGGTGGCCATGTATTTCTGGTACATGGCTATGGCACAAAGGGTTCAGGGTTCTATGCCCACCTTTATTTAAGGACCACTGTTGGGTCCTTGAGCCACAGTTGTTTGATTTTCAAACTGTAGTATTCGCCCAAAATGACAAAAATGTAAAAATAAATGTAACTTAAAATTATCTCACAAGGTAATCCTGGACACAAGGCACTTCCAAACAGTAACTTGCTGGATCCAGACCACTGTTCTGCTCATGCTAACTGGAGCCAGGGATTCCCTGGTGCTGTGTGCGATGCAACTACAAGTTTCCACCGACTGGGCATCTCTAACTCCTTACCCTCCTCACTCCTGTTTAAGAATGTCATTCTCACTAATGCACATGGTATTTATATCTCTTTTTTTATTATTAATGGAATGGTGATGTTTGAGCACATGTCTTATGTGTCAAAAGATAAACACAAGGCCTTATAACACTTGGTTACATAACATTCCTTGTCTTATATTATTCTAGGGACTAGTGTTGTTCCTTTCGTTGAAAAACTGATTACTCACCGATTTGGTTGGATGGCACTGCTGCCTTCTGACAAAACCTACAACTGGTACTTCCGTAATGCTGACCAGATTAGCAACATCTCCTACAGTGCTGTGTTCTACGGTTTTAGGGTAAAGACACACGTTTATTTGTGATTTATCTTTATCAGGATACATTCCTGATACTAAAGACATATGAAACAGCCCAGTGTAAAAGAGGGTCTCTGTTTTTGGGTCTCAGTATTGGCCCAAATTTGATCAAACAAGAACAGTTATTCCTTTTGGCACTTAATCTGTGCAATAAAACATGAAGCATTTGGGTGCTATAATTAGTTATTATGAAACACTTATGTAGGTTTCATGTAGCTATTTAGACATTATCCTTAAATCCTTAAATTATGACTTTAACCACTTGTAAAAAATGTGTGAAGATTTGTATGTATTCAAAGTACTTTTCTCTTCCACTTTTTGGTTTGTTTGTCCCTTTTTTGAAAACAGCCTCAAGACTATGTAATCATCAATCACAACCTGACCCAGAGTCCTGATCGTGTAATCGTAGTGGACAGTAGAAATGCCTCAATCAATCCACTGGATAAGAATGTAAATGTAAATGGTGACTGGTACCTGGACAAAGTGTCAAAGAATCTCTTCTACATTGGTGAACTTGCTGTTTTCTCTATTTTCTTGTGATACACAGTATACTAAGTCTAGGTGACTTACATTATAAATCCTTCTGCATTTCTGTGCTTTGTGGAACTCTTGCCATGTTGTGTAATCCACAGTATCAGGCAGGACAAATACAACTGGAAGGAATAGTGTCCATAGTGTGGACAGATCTACTGCAGACACAACAGTGGGGTTCAATATGTATAACTGCTTCTTCACCAACTGCATTCAGCCACTGCCTGGCACTGTCACACCGATTCCCAGCCGCAGACCTGCTGATTACATGTAGGTCACATACACTCAGTAAAATACAATGTGCTTTTGTTAATATCATACAATCAAATAAATCTGTAAAATACATCCTGTTTGTAGAGCCTGGTCCAATCAATCATTCTGGAAGTCATCCCCAGAGAACAACTTCACCGTACCACAAGAGGGCGCCAATGTTGTCATTCCCACAGGTACTGTATATGAATAATACAAAATCATAGCAGCCATACGCTGTCATCGATTGCCATTGCACCTTGCATCATTTGGATTTTATCAACAGCAAGAAAATAAATATGTTTTGTTATCTGGAGAAAAGTTGGAAGGTTGTTTAAACCTAATCCTGCCACAGCCATACAGTACATTTACTCTAATATCCTATCAATTGAAGGGGCACTATAAAATGATGAACAATTATGTGAGCTCTATCACTATTAACAATGCATTAATCACATGATAGGGGAGACTCAACTATTGGAGTAGGATTAGGCAAGACTGCCTTACAGATGGAAATAGAATGTGGTCAAACTAAATGTGACAGTTAATCAATCATGCTTATATGAGATGTGTTGACGAGGCCCATTGGCACTATCTTGAACCCCAGACCCAAGCCCAGACAAGGAAGAGCTGAAATAAAAATGCTAATATTTTTTATTTCTCTTCCACAGGCAAGTGGGTGGTTCTGGACACCACACTCCCTTCTTTAAACAGGCTCACAGTGGTTGGAGTCCTAGAGATTCTAGACAACATGAACAGCACAGCCAATACCACGTCCCTCGGCATTACTCAGTCTGAAGGCACTGTCCTGAATGCCACCCACATCTCCATTCAGGTCAGCCAACCCATACAAATCACAAGAACCTTAAGACTTACGATCAACGTTTGTTTAACCAGAATCTCCAAAACCCAACTCTGTCATAATACTCTTAAGACTGTTCTGCTGCATTGTGGAAAATTCTGACATTAAACTGGGAGATTCAAGAGAAACAAGCCAGTGCACCATACACCAGGTTTGGAGGCTGGTAAGAGTTTTGTTTCGTCACAGGGAGGGCGTTTGATTGCGGGATGGCCTGACCAGCCCTACAGCGGAGAGCTAAGCATTATTCTGAGGGGAAACCACCACACGCCAGAATGGCCTCTGCCTGGTGGAGTAAACCAAGGATCTAAAGTTCTTGGTAAGAAAGTCACTGTCACAGAGTAATTCATATATTCCTAATGTAGAGTTTATGGCTCAGCACACTTGGCAGTTGTTAAAGCCTATCTAGAAACCCTAATAAATGAAGTATATGACCTATTTTTCTCAATACAAGGAATGTGGCAAAATTATTTGCATATGGCCATTGTCCATAGTGTTTTTTTAAATAGGGATTAGGTTGTATCCCTATTAATAAGATCCATCTCTCACTGCATGAAGTTTTGCCTTGGAACAATGTTAATCTTCAGTCTTATCATTCAGGTGTGTTTGGTGCTCTTGACTTGTATGGAAAGCCTCACAAAGTGTATCGAACGAAACTGGCCAGCACAGCTCCAGCTGGATCCAGCTCTCTCTCACTTCAGGATCCTGTGGACTGGATAGTGAGTAAACATAATGAACACGGTGAACTTGTGAATGTGATCCCATATCATTAAATATTATTCTCATTCTGTATTTTCATTTGACTTTGCAAGTCATTTTTATATGTTATATATTTTATGTATGTTCCTTGGTTTGAATACATTTGTTGCAGTATTAAGTCAGATCTAGATGGGGTTGAAGAGCTGTGTATGATGACTGTGAGACAGTCAAACAATGCATACATATAGGTAGCTACAATGATGATGTAAATGAACTCAGACCTGAAACTTTGATTTCATTTTATTTACTAAGGCAGTGTTTAAAATTAGCTTTCCACGTAATTTTAGTGTATAATTTGATTTCCATTTTGAAAAGCATTTTTCGAAGAATTTTGTTGTTTCTTCATTTTGCATCTTAAGAAATCTTTTGCCCATCCTTCTTCACACAGGTTTCCAAAGTAGTCCATTTATTTTCTGTATTACTCAAATATTGTCTTTTTTTCAACAGGCAGGAGATGAAATCGTACTGTCCACCACAAGTTATGACCCATGGCAGACAGAGACTCGCAAAGTCACAGCAGTGTCAAACGATGGCCTCACACTAACCTTGGCTAAGCCACTCACTTACACACATATTGGTAAGTCCAAACATGTGCAGTGCTGTAACACTTTATTAAAATATATCAGGTTTATATTTAGTACATATATTGGCTAATCCCTTTAGCCACAGTCTGAGGTTGATAAAATGACATAGTGCAAACATGTACTTAATCAGTTTCTGTGTACAGGGGAGAGCTATACCATACCTGGAACACCACAGAACTACAGACTGGCTGGTGATGTAGGACTGTTGAGCAGGAATATCAAGATCATTGGGCAGGATTACCCAGACCTGTTCAAAGAGTCTTTTGGAGCCAGAGTACTAGTGGGAGCCTTCTCCAACAACGGAATCAACTACAGGGGTATACAACTTCATCACTAACTATGTAGGGATAAAGCAGTAAATCGTCTGCTGCTGTATTGAGAACATTTACATGAAAAGTCTGATTACTCTTTGCCTAGTAGTACTAAGTATTAAGCTGGGCCAAACACTGCAGACATGCTGTCTATCCATATTAAAATGCACAATACAATTGAGGAATGAAACAATACAAGTAATACAAAGCAGTTAAACTAATACACTGACACCTTGGAAGTTCTGGGTTTCAAAGTTCTAAGTTCGATTTTCATAACTGATAAAAAAGTACTTTATAGACAATTAACAGCATGCTACAACCAGTGTTAAGGACATGTACTGTCTGTAACTGGATGATTCTTATAGGTAAAGCGCAGATTAGAGATGTTGAGTTTTACCACACTGGTCAAGAGGGATGGACGGACTACACTGATCCACGCTATTCCGTGGCTTTTCTCAGTCTAGGAGCGGTGAGAAAATGACAATATTCCTCATAGAGCAGTTCTGATATTGCTTTTGGGGAGTGACTGGTGACATGCATAATAAATATCATATTTTCACAGGTAAAAGACAATGAGTCATACATTAAGGGATGTGCTTTCCACCATGGCTTCGCACCGGCTATTGGCATCTTTGAAACAGATGGATTGAGTATTGATGACAATGTCATCCATCACACTGTAGGGGAAGGTACAGTAACTTTTTCGTGTTCACCTTAAATCTACTGCTCACAAAAATTAGGTGATACTTCAATAATAATGCTAATGCTCCACCCACACTCAAATCCTGTTTTAATGCAAGCGTAAACTTCGCTTGCATATTTGTATATAAGTGTATTTGTTTGTTTGGTTTAAAACACAAGGAACATGGCAATAAAAGTGTTATTTTTTGTCTGTTCTTGTAGGAATCAGGGTTTGGGGCAGCAACAATATTGTCAGAAGGAATTTGGTTACCTTGACACTCTGGCCAGGATCTTACAATGGAAGAATGGAGACCGCGAATAATAACTGGAATGCAGCTATTGAGGTGTGTAAAACAACAACATATACACTATCTTAGGAAAAAAATGCACTGTTCTATAACAATAATTGAACATTTCCTTTCTGTTATTTAAGGCCAATGAGGGCATTAATGTAGTTCTACAGGGAAACACTGTTGCTGGTTATGAAAGGGTGGGGTATCGGATTGATGGTGAACCATGTCCAGGTACAGTAATTATATGCTCTGTCAGTCCTGTCATCATTTTTTATGTATTATGTAATATACTTTATTACATTCTAAACAACAGCTTTGATTAACCTCAATTACTTCTAATATCCATTTACAATTACTGAATTAAGTTGACATGCATGTTGAGTGCATGTTATAGGATTTCCATTAGGATTGACTAACCTCAAGGAAAAAAGAAATTAATCCTTGCTGTCATGCTTTTTTTTAAAAGAATTGAGTCCTTTATTGCAGCAAATAAGGACTTCATGTTTGGAACAGGCTGTTTATGAAGCACCAAGTGAGGTCAGGGTGTACACATTATTTTGGCCATATCATGTGTGTGTAAATATAGATAGAAAGCAAAAGCAAAACTGACAACCTGTCCTGGAATAGAGGTAAGTAAAGGTCCCAGATAAAGGTACACCCTGGACAGGGTGCCAGTCCATTTGAATGTTCTGTAACCACACCACCTGACTTATGTTGTAAGTCCATCCAGGGTTCGAACCCAGGTCCTCACTTACCATACAAGTTACATAGTTCGAAATATATTAAAGAATAATACAGTTTGTAGAAGCAGAATTGAACAGTCTGTATGTAAATTATTTAATTTGATCTTTTTTTAGATGGCATGTCAACAGGATCTTTGAATTCATTAGTACAGTGGCAGGACAATGAGGCTCATGGAGGTCTGTTTGGAGTCTACATGAATAAGGATGGAATGTCTGGCTGTTCTCAAATCCAGGGTTTCACAGTTTGGAGATGCTTTGATTATGGCATTTATGTCCAGGTATAATCAAATATTGTTGCTAGCTAATTTTGTTTTGTTTGTTGTTTTTATACATTATGGTTTTTGCATTCATTTCTGTCTGTGTTTAGGTGCCCATGAGCGTGTTAATTTCTAACGTGACCCTTGTTGATAATGGTATGGGCATCATGCCATTAATCTATGAACCTCCATCAGTTAGCCATGCATATTCTAATAAAACTGTCAAAGTACAGGTGAGAATCTAACCATATTTTATGAGCTTTTGGGTTTTGAACGTGGTTTTCAATTGCTTGTCCATCAAGCATCAAGTCCTCATATGTATCTGCATTTTTAGAACGCAATCATTGTTGGCAACAGTCCCAACTTCAACTGTTCAGACAACCTCTCTAGAACTGATAACAACATCGCTCTTAGTGCTAACCACAGGGCGCCAAGGCCTCTCAATGGTACTTTCTTTTCAATTATTATAATATCAAATTAAGATGCATATTCTCCTTATAGTTTAAATCTTAATCTCATACCCATTGAATCAAATCAAATTAAGTAAATCATACTATCTTGAATGCATTTCCATTTTGTCTTTTATAGGTGGCAGGTCAGGAATATCTTGGCCAACATTTGAATCAGCCCAAAATGTAGCTCCGGTTAAACCCCACGCTGGGATTATGAGCTACAATGCCATCAGCGGACTTCTCACTGTCACTGGTGTGATTCTAGATGCATTTGTTTAAACATTTTTAGTACACACTCAATTGAAGTACAAGTTACCAAAAGGTTTATTAAGTTTTTTTAGTTAATCCTGGCTTCATATCTTCCAGATACTACTTTTGTTGGATTTATGAATGTGTGCTCAGACGAGACAAATTATATGTTTTTTACCAATCCGGAAAATGAAGACCTGCAACACCCTATCAACACTGAGAGAATCACAAAGAGCAACAGTACAGATGAGTCTCAAGTCTTCATTCATCATCCAGATCTGAGGTGAGTCATGCACAATAACTGGTCACCTTAATCTGTGTATTTATAAACTGAATGAAACTGAAACTACAGTATGAAGGAAATATAAAGTCACTAAATTAATTTGAAATACAATGCAAAGTTAATATGTTATGAAACATGCACTGGAGGCCAAAAGTGCACTAGTGAAAATGCTTGTTTGGGTCTTTGTGGAGAAGATTTCAAGCTGCAGAAATATAATGTTCTAAAGCAATCACTTTTGCTCTCCACTGTATACAGAGGATTCCAAAAACAAGCATATTTAATGTGAAATAATGCATTAGAGTTCTAGTTTACATATTTTCTGAATTCCATTGCCACATTTTATAAAGTAAAGTGTTCACTGACATGACCTGTTAAGTGATGCTCTCAGAGCACAAAGCACAACATTTATGGAATTTGAAATCCCTAACAATGCAGCTTATCGACTTTCTGCCCTGTTCACCTAACACAAAAATCCTTAATAGTTAGGCAGCTTAAATAATAAAGCTTAACTAAATCAGACATCACTGCGATAAACTAGAATGCCTACCATGAGTAAGAGCTTTGTGTCCAACATCAATGCCTGACCTCTGCCATGTTCCAGGATCTAGAGAAAGGCGTATAAACTTCATTGTAAAGTTTTCACATGTGCATGTCACATTATGTAATATATATATTATCATCTTCAGTACATTTCACTTCTGCTATTGGAAAAGCATTGAACATAATGTTAGTAATTTAAGATCTATGATAAGCTGCATTTTTCCTATTTCTGTGCTTGGCTTGCTTATCATGAACTAATAACAGTCAAAAATCCTGTTCAGTAAAGGTTCCTCCAATGTTTTGAAATAGTTCCTGTTATTTTAACCCATTCTTACATTACCTGGTTGTGGAGATCATTTAGTTGGTGAATATATTGGCATACCATATTAAATAAGATATATCTTTCATATACTGTAATTTAACAAAATATGTATGATACTGTTCTTTACATATTCTCCACATGCCTCAGAGTCTGGTCAAGTGCTAGTTTTCTTCCTAATTTAACCGAGTTATGCATCCTATTGACACTGAACAAGATGTTTCAGTTGGCTAATCTAATATTATAGGTTACCAAATCCTATATCCAAATCGTATTATTAAAGTTTATCTGTTCTATTTGGGCAAAAATGTATTCTGTCACTATTACAGAAAGGTAAACCCATCAGACTGTGTGGATATGGACTGTGATGCTAAGAAGAAGACCATGCTGAAGGACTTAGATGGTAGTTTCTTGGGAGCAGTGGGAGCTGTGATTCCACTGTCTGAGTATGAGTGGGATGGGGATCCTAGACATGGACTGGGAGACTACCGCATCCCAAAAGTCATGCTCACCTATCTTAATGGCAGCCGTATTCCTGTGAATACCATAGCCCCATACAAAGGTAATAGCATAGACTATTAACTTTTAATAAATGCTAGAGTGTGTTTGGTAATTGGTGCAGCAGGTAATGAATTGTCTGAAAATAATTGATTTGGTTGTATATATGTTCGGTCAACAAGGAAAGACATTTGTCAGCAACTACATACCTGTTGTAGACAAGTAATACACTCCACTGTGAAAATGATCCATCTCCTATGCTGTGCAGGTGTGATCCGGGACTCTACGTGCACGTATATGAAGACCTGGCAGGGCTACAAGTGCTTTGGCCTGAACTATGCAATGCTGGTGATAGAGAGTATGGATTCAGACACCGAAACCAGACGTCTCTCTCCTGTAGCCGTGCTGGGAGATGGTTATGTAGACCTCTTGAATGGTACATCCATGCCACACCTCCTCATGTGTCTGTTTCTCTGTTTCACTTGTCTAATATGGTATTTGAGAGTTTAAAATTGTATATATTTCTGCATATATGACCTAAAACTTAATTTGATTTTCATATAAGTCAAAGTCAAGCATTACTGCATTAAGCTCCAGTTATCCAGCTTATATTTACTTGTTACTTGGCAGGCCCACAGGACCATGGCTGGTGCAGTGGTTACACATGTCAAAGGAGACTGTCCCTCTTCCACAGTATTATTGCAACAAACAAGTCCTTTGACATCTATTTCAGTAGTGTAACTCCCCAGAAACTAAGACTGATGCTGCTCAATGCTAAACCTACTGAGGTACAGTGTTTCACTACCACTATATTTTCCACATTCTCCTTCATGTGTTGCTAACCTCTAATGCTGGCATTACTCCGAACAAAATTACAATGTCAGAATAAATGAATGCGGATCTTCGTACTCCTAAAATTTAGTTGGTCTTGCGTCATCTAATTTGTTTGATGCAAGGTGGTCAGGACAGCTGTCTTAAAAGTCTTTTTCTTGTCTTGACGTTCTGATAAAATGAACCATGCCTAGCATTATGAGAAGATTTGACTCTTGCTAATAGCGCCGCAAACATTGTCGACAGCCAATAAGTGAGCTCTCTCCTGCACCAGAAGAGATGCAGCAAAACAAGTACAGGAATGTCTGGTCATATTACAGGTCATATTCTGCTGTCTTGTCTTTTTGGCTATTTTCTGAGCAATATCGTTGCATGCACAAAGCTGCTGCAGTTTCTACTTCGTTGATTCAACATTTCTCTTCTTGTAAAATTCCACCAGGAGCGTAAAGTGAAGTCATCTCATAAGGAATCAAATTGCAAATATTGATAATAGTCTGTGACTAAATATTCCATGGACTTGAAGTAAAATTAGTTGCCAACCATGGCTCTCACCATCACCATTGTTTAAATAAGATAAATGTCTTGGCAGCAGGTTAATTTACATTTACGTCATCTAGCAGACGTCCTTATCCAGAGCGACTTACAATCCAAGCAGTTGTGGGTTAAGGGCCTTGCTCAGGGACCCACCTGTGGTAGCAGAGGTGGGATTTGAACCCAGCACCTTCTGGTCCATAGACCAGTACCTTAACCACTAGGCCACCACAGTCCCCATTTTATTCTTAAATTTGTAATTAAAACTTTTAAAATTACATTTTATTCCTACTGTGCTGTGCTTATTGGACACATATTGCTTGACCTTGTAAAGTCAGAGAGAGCAGCTCCTCTGTTGGTTTAGTCATCCCCTAATCCTTCATCAGCGCTTACAGCCTGAATAATTGATGCTGTTGGTTGGGTGTTTTTGGTTTGTGGACTATTCTAGATCCAACATTGACACTGAGGTGTTTAAAAAGCCCTGTCAACACTGCTGTGTCTAATCCAATTATACCAACATAACACACATCAATGTCTCTACAGTGCTGAGAATGATCCACCAACCAAATCTAACATATATTTAAAAAGCTTTTTGTTTTACAGACTGTTAGGGTGGCTGTATTTTATTCAAATCCTCAGCGCTTGGATGTCTATGTGAATGATCAGCTAGTTGCGCCGAACAACGCTCAGTGGAATGTGAACAAAACTGACTACACCTTGCTTAAGCCGACTTATGCAGGTACTGTAACATCAGTGTGAAATATAAGCTCAGTGACAAGTGTTGTAAGGCATAAGTCAAATTGCTAACGTTTATTCAATGTTAGTGGCACTGAAATGTTTGGCTCGTCTGTGCACTTCCTACTGATGTTCCAGTATTTCAAACATGAATTCTACAGCTCATCAATGGTCCTCTCCATTATTTAGGACAATATATCCCTGGGCTTGACTCCAGTCATGGCTCAAACTTCTTTGACCAAAATTATAAAATGCTACACATCCTGTTGAGAGGTTCAGAACCTGTCCAGATTCGCACGGCTCCAGTGCTTGTCATCGCATTCAACCTTCCAGCCATGACTGAGCAGGAGTTTTTCGGGGATAAGCTGATCAGCAACCTGGCTCTGTTCCTGAAGGTTCCTCCCAGCATGATCCGTATCACCAACATTGTGCGGGAGGGAAGTGGGACACTAAGGCAGAGACGTTCTACTGGGCTGACTGTGGAGGTGGAAATCAAACAGCCTCCCACAACACAGGCCCCTACCAATGGCACCAATGGTAAGAATTGAATTACAGAGTAATTGCAGAGTAAAGGTTGAAGACCTTACATGCTGTCATGTAATTGATTTCTGCAGAGACTGCACAGTTTGATGTGCTAAAGAATGCTGCTGATGCCCTGGGTCAGGCTGCAGTCTCTGGTAATCTGAGTAAGTCCATAGGCTTTAACGTGTCTTCAGTGGGTGTCATTCTCCCAACACCACCAACAAGTGATCCATCCTGGAACCAGGTATGAAAAGGACAAACATTCTTATCCTGACACTTGGGTCAATTGTATTTAATCATCAATGATATGTAGATAACCAAGTGTATTTGCATGTTTCTGCTAGTACAAACTGGAGCTGAGAAATGGTACAGTTATTGTGATAAATATTTTACCAAAATGGCAGTAGATGATATAAGTAGATTGTCAGTCTTTTCTGTAGTCATTCATTCACTGCAGTTTGCACCTAGGGAGAATTTACAACAGCCAGTCTGTCTATATGCATATTATTGGGTTATCCACTGATAATAATTATGTGACTGTACTAACATATAATGATTCCACATTTTTTGATCTGGAAAAAGTGCAAGTAATTAAAACAATTTTATTTATGTTTTTAAAGTATGCTTTACAAATCCAGAATGTTCAACTATTTAGGTTCCTCCAAATGAACATACTTTAAGTGTGGTCATTCAATAATTTTTAGTTTAGTATTTAAAGCAATTTATTAGTTAAAGTTATTTAAAAATGAATTTTAAGAGGATCCCACAAGAACTGCTGGACAGTATGATCCTGATCATGCCCCATCACTGTTAGTGTGTTTTGGACAAGAGTGTCGCACATTGACTGAACACTCATGTCCAGTTTTTCACCCCCATGAATATATCACTTATTGCTCAATCACCATAACTGAGTTTGCATTTTATTTACTTGTTTAATGAAATAAAATTACTTTTTTTAATCCCTTCATGATCATTTTAAAATATCCCCTAATTTTTGTGAGCAATGTAAATCAATATGATTTGCACATACTGCATTTTGTTGTGTTAAGTGGTTACATATCTTAATAAAAAATATATTAATTGACTGATAATGCACAATTCAGCAATCAGTAAATCAGTTATTATTTATAAGGTTTTAAGGTGTGATTTTAAAAATGTGTTTACTTGCTTCTAAGTTGATTTATTACAAGCATCTAGGCCACCCATGAGTCTTTTGAGTCTTGATCCTCCCAGGGTTTCTTCCTTGCAGCTTTTAGGGAGTTTTTTCTTTCCATTGGTTTTTTGTAATAATATCGTTTGTAAAGCTGCTTTGAGACAATGGTGCATTATAAAAAGCACTATATAATTAAACAAACATAATCTAATGTATCTAATAGATAAAGAAGCCCAAAATTTGTAGTATATTTGAACATTAGAAACTTAACCATAGTATACACAGACAAGCAAAAACGTGATCACTCACATACAGTATTTGTGAATATAGGTGTAAGAGTGAAAGGTAACTGGACCTGGAGCAAAATGAAAACATGAAGTACAGTATAATAAAATCACATAAATCATATGACAAATATGCACACATCAAGTTAGTTAAAGTCAGTTATTCAGATAGATTAAAAAATCAAAGTAAGAGATTATGTGAACTTCTCACTTATACAGGTGGCATCTGCAGAGGTTACACGTACAAGCCCAGCTGTGGCGACAGTGAGCAGTGTCTTTGCTCTGAAGGTAATGGCAGAGCCAGTGGCAGGGTTACACCCTGGACCCCTCAGCGTACAGCCCAGCATCATAGCTGTGGACCAGCAAGTAAGCTGCACAACACAGACTGTGTTTTGGATTGAGTTACATCAAACAGTAACATAACACTTGTGTTACCAGTAGTTTCATAGCACTTACACTTGTTGGTCTTTGTTTGCAGGGTAACTGTGTATCAGTAGGGGTGACAACTCTAACCATTTCAGTCATGCTCAAAGACACCAATGGAAATCCAGTAAATGCCCTTTATGGTAACAGAACCATCCCATTTGAGAACTGCTGGGCCAACTACACTGACCTGGCCATCTCTACATCTGGTGAGGATCTTAAATGTGACTGACTGAATGTCACTATGTTCTGTCCTCAATTTTAAAAAAATATTTGATTTTATTCTATTTTATTTTTATGCACAGGAGAGAACATGACACTGGTTTTCACTCTGAATGAATGGACAACCCAGTCAAGATCTTTTACTGTCATGTCTTCAGCTACTACTACAAGTAACATTTATAGCAATTGTCATATTCAATAACCCTGCTAGTACTAATGCGTATTTCAAAATTTCTGATCCACACGACAAATCATTCTATTATCTATTACCTGTATCCACTCTTAATTTGTCTAATGCTCTTTCGTATTCTCCACCAGCTGTGACCTCCACAACCAGCTCCACCTCCACAACCACCGTGCCAGCACCCCCTGATGACCATGGCAGCATTTTTGACTCCAGTTCTTCCTTCACAGTAACCACTGTGTATATAATACTACTGCTGAACGTTCTGCATTTAATCTTCTTCACGGTGTAAGATTTGAACACTTGCTCTTTTAATTAAATGAGATCTTAACCTGTCTTTGTGTCTCAGAAATAAATCTAACTCCTGCTATGAAAAAAGTGACCATATATTATTAGTTGAATTCTGCTCTCTTAAGTCTATCTGTTATATATAGTATTCTAATAAAAATAAATGATTTTTTTATATTCTCCGTTTTGTTTTGAATTATGCAGAATTGGGGATATTAGGGACATTCTGTTGTTTCTTTTCTAAAATCATGTGTCTAATTTATAATGTGTTCAGTTGACTATTGGTTACATTTGTTTACTTTTGGGAACCTTTTTGTTATCGCAGCAGTTACCAGTTTCTGTTATTGTAATCAGTTGTAAACCTGTCAGAAGCTTGAGATGCCAAAGCTCTTAAGAGTAATGTTCTTAGGTTATCCTGTAGTAATTTTTCAAAGAATTAACAATACTTGGATCAATTTTCTTTGACTGAGTGTAAAATAAGCTTAATGTACTGTTGTTTTCCTATTTACTCATGTTCATGAACTATTAAACTCTGCATTACAAACTTGCTTGCAAGAAATCATTATAGTAAATTCAATACGACATGAAATGTTTTCTATATCTGGCATTCTATATCATATAACAACAGATAACAATATTTCATTTCGAACTATCCCATAATTTTGTGAGCAGTATATTATGGGAGCTTCAGGTCTGATATGTTAGAAAGCACTCTTCAGAACCATCAGCAATAGACCAGCTAAGGAAAATCTGTTCCAGAATGTGTATGACAGTGGGACTGTAATGTAATTATACCTGCACACATCGCTGGTCTGGAGGTCAGTGGTGTAATTAATTACTGAGACATTTAGTATTGGTATTATCTGATGCAGTAGTCCAACACACTAACTTATCCCAATATCAACCTGCGTCCTTGTCCTGGTAGTGCCTGTCTACAAAATAGCACTGTAGTAATGTGGGTGTAAATACAAATCTATGGGATAAGTCGCTTTTTCCTAATTATACTGACTGCATTTGTGATTTTTGTCCTCTAGGTGTCGTCCCAGCCCACATTAAATACTGGAGTTGCCAGACTGGTTAGTGTTACTGTTTTAGGACAGTGTTTCTCAATAGTGGTCGAGGAATACCCCGGCCCAGCACGTTTTCGTGCTTTTCCTGTTTACACACACTCACTTACACTCTATAACGTTCTTGTTAATGAGCTGAGTAGTTGGATTCGGTCTGTGGGAAATAGGGAAAACATTAAATTGTGCAGAGTGGTGAAGCTCCAGGACCAGGGTTGAGAAACACTGTTGTAGGAGACTGCGCTTGGTAAAATGTTTAGAGTTTCAAACTACAATAATCTACCTAGTATCAAGTCAAGTCGGATTTATTTCTATAACGCTTTTTACAATGAAGCAATTTCTCAAAGTAGCTTTACAGAATTAGATTATCTTCTTAGGCCAGTCTCAAACTGACCAAGTCTAGGGTGACAGTGGCAATTAAAACTCATTAAATTAAACTCATTAAACATTATAAGAAAGCTTGGGAGGACCAAGACTAGGAAAGGCACCCATCCTCCTTGAGTGGCTTAGATGATAATTGTAGGAATTAAAATTATTTTTAGTAATAGTTCAAATAACAGAAACTAAGTACATGTTGACAGATAAATAAAATATTAATAATAAAATATCAGCATTTTTCATCCATTACACAGGGTCACTTTAGAAGCTTGAACTCTCAGCAGTAAACACTATTCTATTAAGCTAATTTTATGTTTTAAAAAAGTGGAGAAACAATGGCAAACTACTCCACTATCCTGCCGAAATACTTCATGGATCACCTCGATGAAAGACAGAAATGTGTGGAGATCGATGATCCATCAAGTGACCGAGAGTCGGCCGCGACTGTACGGTTAATC
>JAUZST010004597.1:0-16195 GCA_034779995.1 Parotocinclus haroldoi | reverse complement strand
TAATCCGATAGCAAAACTAAATAAAATATTGAATGAAATAAAATATAAATGTACACATCTGCACTGTTTAGTCCAGTGAGAATGAGAATGAGAATGAGAATAATCTGATTACTGAACAGAAACCTTTTTATTATATTTTTTAACTGGAGTTCTAGATCAGAGTATACTGTTTACACGACGACTTAAATATTCAGATAACTGTAGAAATCTGACTATGACTGGTTTATTAAGTACATGTGAATGCATTCAGTGTTTAATCATCTATGGTTCATTGTCTTTTCCACTCTTGAAAGGTTGTGCCTTTATGTTTTGATGTGTTATCCTGATACCAAGAAACTGTGCAAACTCATTCTGCTACATCTGAAGAGAGTTGGCATTCAAATCCCCAAACGTTCTTTCACACCCCTCATTTAAAATGCTTTGAGGTTTTCTATACTTTGTACAGTAATTGAGCTATGTGCCCCGGCATTTGTTTTGTCACATGCCAGGTTGATTTGGCAGATTCACGCCATATGCATTTCACCGGTCCTATTGTTAGAGAGACCCTACTTTTGCTAGATATTTTAGCAGAAATTGAATACCATCAAAATCCAAACATACGTCTATTACTCCCAATTTTCTAAATTATCATCTGTTATCATTCCTAGCACTCTCAGTAGGAATTTACCTGTGATAGAGCTTCCAATAACATGATATATGATATGGAGTGCCAGTGAGTCTGGTGATCAGTTAGCAAACGAAGTGGATGACAGAATGGATAGGTATTGTAAATAATATGGATACATACAGAAAGCTATGGCTGCAGGGAGTTGACATTTATCTTGGTTACATACTTTACAAGTACATTTTTTTTCAAATTCATACTCAAACTCAAAGACCCACCTAGGTTAAAGTAAACCCTTTTTGTCCTGTGATATGAAAACTCATTGTGAATTTGTTTAAAACAAGAGCACAGTGAACATAATTTGATGATGTTCCTTCTTCTGTCACTTGTCAACATTAAGTCTTTTGTAGACAGCACAGGTGAATTTTTAAAAGCCTGGCTTTGTGAGGTTGCTTCCAGCAGTCCTTGTCAGTCCTCGTCTAAAACACTCTATAGGAAATAGCTGGAGGACTGCTCAGGAGTTTATGCAGGCATTGATTTCTTTCTGTTGGTCTCTGCTATATTGGCTGATGATCTGCAGGATATCTGCCCCATAAGGAGCATTAGAACCTGCTGCCTATGCCATATTGATTATAGACCATTCATTTATTGATTATTTGAAAAGGATGGTACATCCTTATAATAAAAACACATTAACGTCATGTTAGTTTCTTGTACATTTAGCACTTCATAGCACTACAACTCAAATGCTAAAGGTTATATTCTGGCATGTGAATTGCACATTAAGTGGTGAAATATAATGCTGAGAGATGCAATAGCACTTAATGTAATCCTTCAAGCCAGTATTTGGTAGCTTTTATATTATTTCTCTAGGGTATTCAGCATTGCCCTTTTTTGGTGGTTCACCAAGCGACCAGAACGTAACTCACAGCTGAATTTCAGATCTTCTAGTCTTAAGGGGCATAATTAGCCTTCCTTTTGCCTTACCCTTTGATACACAAACTCACTTGTTAATTCTCCACTACATTATAGTCATGAACCACATTTATTTTATCTATCTGGTCATTATTAATCTGGCCTATAATATACAGTAAATGAAGTATACTTCAACAGTAAATGATATTCAAACAAGACGTTTAATGTGAGTTTGTGTAGATAATTCTTCATTATCTCAAATACTGACGAACAAAAGAAATAAAAAAGATATTAATGATGACATGATCTCGTCTTATTGTTTTTGTTTTTTTTTAATGTTTCTTTTACATTTTAACCTCACTTGTTGAGGCTTGCAGGGATTTTAAAGGGCACACAGTCATGGTGGAGTATGGATTCCTGTTAGGGATCTGTGGTACGGATCTGCCTGTTCTCTCCTTGTTCAGACATGTGACTCCTGACTCGGACACACACCCATATGACAGCGTAATACGACATATAAAACTTGTCTAATAAAAATAAGACATATTTGACTAATACATACCCCACCCCCCTTTACTAAACAAAAGGAAATAAAGTGATAAAAAGTGAAGTTATATATCTTAAATGTTTACTGTGTAACAGTATTAATTTAATAATAGCCCGCACCTTGGGAACCTCTGGGCTAGCAAATTGCTGCCACACCACATAAAACTTTTAGTCGTAGCTGAATTGTTAAATTTTTACTCTTATTTCCTTCTCCAGGTCTCTGAAAATTAGTATTCTCAATTTCTGGTTTTGTGTGAAGTGTGTTGTTGATGAAATCTACTAAATATGCTTTGACAGTTAATATTGTTTAATGACGTTATTGTTAATAATGTTTAGCAAAATTAACACACTGGTTACTTTGTCATTATGCACTTTAATGTTGAATAAGTACCGAGTAAAAAAGGCTTTCTATCAAATGTTCACCCCATTAAACACTGCACAAAACCATTTGACATTGCATGGGTTTATTGCAGACCTAAATTGTATGGCTACTCTTATTCCCAGACTGCCTTGCTCTTTGTTAACATCAAGCCAATGTAGCCATGGCGTTAATGTTGTTTGCTTATAGAAAATTCTCAGTAATTCTTTAATACTCCTGCAAAAAATATTGATGTTGAATCATTGTGTTGAATCATTTTGTTCAAGTCACTGTAATTTGCTGTTACTTTGTCAATGAGGGGCTAACTGGTTATGTTCAAATATCTTAAATTTAAAACAAGATATTTCTTCATCAAGTGATTGTATTATTATGTGAATGTTTTATGCCAAAGATATTTCCGTAGAAGTCGAAACAAATAATTAGTATTAGCTAATCTACAAGTAGCCTAACAATTTCTAACACTAAACAAAGCACTGAAACTACCAAACAAACACCAAACACTTATGTGTCTCTACAATTATTCATAATGGTTTCCCATAAATCATTTTTCAGTGTCAGATATGACACTGACAGTGGTGCTAGGGTTGGAAGAAATGCTTTCATATCAAGAAAATGCAATCCTGAAAATTTTGTTTGAAATTATTGAGCATTAATAGGAGATCCTGCAAAAAGAAACCTAGTAAAAAAAAAAAAAAAAAAAAAAAAACCTAGTTGCCGATCTCAACCAGATGGGGATGGAATTCTCCAATCGAGGCTGATTTTTGTCCAGATCTCTTTCTTGTGTCTCTTTTGCTCGTTTCGGGTCTAGATTTTTCCTCAATTAGCTTTGTGACAGTGTGTATACAGGACACCTCTGATTAAAATATCGCTTTGTGCAAAAATGTTTCTTTCTGGTTGTTATTTTCAAAGCATAAGTGTATACTCAATAAAGCTGTCTCGCTTCTGGTGAAGTGTGTGACAAGTTCTTAGTTTAGTATTCTCTGTTGCCTGTAAGAAAATAAAGCTGATGCTGAGTACAGGATCGACAAATCCATATTCAGATGGAGAGAAAGTCAGGGAAGAGTAGGAAAGCACAGGGGAAATAAGGAACTAAATTTACTCCACTAAGTTCCCTATGTTACATGTGGCATTCTCTAGAGCCTCGTGACTGCCAGACAAATGGGTGCTATCTGTCATCGCAGCATGGGCAAACTACCTAATGCATATGTGAATAACCACTGCTGTGGTCAAGGGAGATTAAATGCACCTATGTCATAGCTGTCACTCAACCTAGTCACCATCTTAGAGCTGCTTATGTTAGATGGAATCAAGTTTTCCAAAGTGCTATGCATTCCCAAATATGGAAAAGCCTTTTGACATTTGGAAGCTGGCTGTGCATGGCAACTGACATATCTGACCTTTAAAGGACAAAAATGTTAAGCAAAAATGACCAAAATGGTTCAAATCTGAATGCCATAATTGAATGTAATAATAATTGAATGTAATAATGACTGTTATGGGCAGATGACTGGACCGCATCATCTATGGTCAGCAGTGGTGAGTACCTACAGTAGGCCAAGTCATGGACTTGTGATAGTAGATAGTGATAGTAGACTGCTAATAAACATACCCCTGCCCTAAACCGAAAGTGCCTACAATGGATACTCCAGTGTAAGAATTTGTAATTTGGAGCAATGGAAGAGCGTCACCTGAGAGCCACCCCTCAATTTTAAGGAAAATATTATTTCACCTTGTAATTTGCATTTTTAAAACATAATGGTACAAGTCTAAATATGTAAATTTATCTACAGGCAAAAGGGATTGTTTACAGAAGGAGATGTTGGACTTGAACTGACAAATAACGGAAGAAAATAAGACTAAGGTGGGTTAAAGAGAAGCAGTGATAGAGTTTGATTATTTGAATTAATTAATTCATTCATTCAGCAATGAATCCCAAATCTGTATTGGCAAAGGTAATGATGCTTGAAGAAAACACTTTAAATTGTTTTTTTTTTCTTTTGGTTGATGAGTTTATCATTTTTCTTCACCATTCAATCATTCCATATTCTTCTGCATTATCAGGAAAATATATATTATATTGTTGTTTCCTAACATTCTTCTTTAGTTTTTTTGTATTATAAACAAAATTACTTAGCAATGACATTGTTCTTTGCCCTTATTTTGTTAGTTGTCTACTGTAAAACCCAGCTTTTAGCTTAGTTATTGTTGTGTGTTGGAAAGCCTTCCCCATCTGTATTTCATGCTATTTTCTACATTAAAAATAAACATAGCCTAGATATTTAGTTTGGATCCTTAGCTTGTATATGTTTGGCTCTGCTATTCTGCTCTGCTAGTTCTGTTGAACTAAAGTCATTCAAATACACACTATAATTTGGGAAATATTTGGTAAATATAAAAAATTAAAAGTAGTCTTCCTTCAGTGGTCTTATTACTTGTGTTGGCACCTCCTTAATCTTCTAAACATCTTATGAGACTTCACAGCCACAGATAGCATTGCAAAACACTTTTCACTTTCCCACAATCACACTCATATTTCTTCTTCTAAATCCTCTGCAGAGCAATCAGTGCATATTCAACCCCAAATAAGTGATTTTGAAATGCCTTCTCAATAGCAATAACTGTTATACACATAACCCATACTGGATCCAAATAAGTGCTTCTGCACAATCTCAGCATGCTCTTGGTATGGAGCTGATTGGACAATTTTCTCAAATTCTGTTTCCTCAATGATCTAAACAATTGAGCTCTAAGCAGTACCAGACTCTTCAGCCCATATAACAGTACACTCCATATCAGTGAACCACAAAAGAAATGGGAAATCTGCTTACTTGTGCTGCATAAAGTGAATCCTGTGTTGTATATTACTGTTTTATCTCAGCATGCCAGGTTGATCTAAAATAAGTCATATATTTGTATATTTATTTATGTATATGACATTGCTGTCACTACCTAAGCTAGTAAATAAAACCCAGTCATAAACAGGAAAAACACCAAAAAATTGAAATATATGTTATTCCAATGGTAGACAAAATAGTGCTAACTATTCTATGAACAACTCAACAGACTTGCATTGATTTGTATCTTATTAAAATCTTAAAAATTCTGCTCCTTTTTCCATTTGCCCACATTTCTTTTATTACCTTAGTTTATTTATAACTGTTTGCTCAGTTTTATTCTGCATACAAGTACTACTCGACACCTATGACAAGTGTTGCTGTATATATCAAAAAATAAACACCATATTTGCTACCCAGGGCAGGACAGTAAAGGCTCAGTTGTCTTTAAGCAAGAACCTTAACATTCAAGAGCAATTGCAAGAAATTGACCATGTAAAATGATACTTAACTGAAGACAACAAGGTTACACTGGGTTAAAGTGAAGCAGTAATGAAGTTTGGATAGCTGGATATTCAGAAATGACTAACAAATCAGCAAAGGACACAATGCCTGTAAAAACGCTTACATTTCCTCACACAAATATGGGATTATGTCAGGTACGTTACCTCGTACGGTGCACAGGTGTATGTTGAAATTTTGGACACTTTTCACAATCTATTAGTAGAAAATATATCTGGATAATTGTTAGTCAGCTCAATTGTTAGTCAACCATTATAAGTGTGTCTACTAAAATGTAAAAATTTTAAATACTAATGTATCATTTGTCTGATTATCCAAATGTCTAGAAGTGAAATTATGAGTAATAAATATTGCAACCACAAATTCCAATTAAGTTGGAATAAAGTTTATCTGTTTGAACCTTAAATATCTTGTCTTTGTAGTGTACTCAATTGAATATGGGTTGAAAGGCATTTGCAAATCATCGTATTCTGTTTTATTTATGTTTTGCACAATGCCCCAGCTTCATTTGAATCTCAGAGCTATGCCTTTGCCTATGAACAAACTGATCCTATCTTAAATTCATTTGTATGCCATGTTGAAATTGTATAAAAGTAATTAATTTAAACAATGGTCTGTTAATGTAATGGGAAAAAGATACATTTTTCAATCATGTGTTGATGTGATGATGTGTTCAAAGTGTCAATACACTATTAAAATGTAATTTGATATAATTACATCATAACTGCATTTAGGTTGTTTTATAGTTGTCTCATCATCACAGCTTTTCACATTCTCTGTTTATGGCTCCTAGTAGTAAGTTAATTACCGTTAATTTTGCACTGTGTCAAAGAAGCACATTAGAAGTTTATTACCTCATTAGCTGTTTTTTTTTTTTAATTCTGCAGGACTAACTGACACTAGAAAAACTTTTACCTTTTACCATTAAATGTAATAAGAAAAAAGAAAAATGCTTATTGGCAGAAACTGAAATTTTGAAAACTCAAAAACGCGCAAAAGATAGACGTTTGGTTTTAGTATTTTAGATTAATTTTAATGCAATGTATTAAAATAGTTTGGTAATGGAATACCTACCTTTTTTGGATTTAGAGTGCTACTGCCTGCTGCTTGGATGTCCAGGAAGAGATTGGACTTCATATCTGTTGTCCGTGGAGAAATGCAATTCAAAATTATAAATATGGTTTCTGCTAAATGTGAACAGACTATTGTTAGGTCCTATAAAGTACATGTAAAGGCTTGTGAGATAAAAGTGAGATAATACAATCCATTAGAGTAGATTGGAGATGTGGGTTAAGAGTGTCAAGATCTGATATTAAGGCACAATGAGCAGTTACCATGCAGCCTAATAATTGGACTAATAATAGCTTAATCATAATAAAAAGTGTTCATATATATGAAAGTACATTTCATTCAAAATACAGTAATCTGATTGAAGGCCAATCCAAATAAATATTATATTAGATCAAAACACCGTTCACTATATTTTAATCACTTTATGACAAATTGAGTCAAAAGTTATAGGACATAGGGTAATTCAAAAGGCACAATATATATCACGTTTTGTTGCAGTTTGTATCAGTACGTGGCTAGTCTACCACAGTTGTGGTTTCTCAGAATTTGGCTACGTGGGATGCAACAGTGCTGTCTGAAAGTGGTGGTCTTTCTGTGTATCGTTAGTTGAAGTCTGAAGCTATGAACAGCTGCGTTTAACAGGCATCAGAATAGCCAATTTCATCTTCAGTTACCTGTGACGAACAGGTCTAGCTTAGGAGATAGGTCCCTCACCCATTCATTGCTGAGGTTTTCATTTTCCTTTTTGTTTCTGAAATAAAATTGTGTCCCGTGTCTTTTGACTCATCCTGTACATATTCTCTTGCGCCTGCCACAGTTTGAGATTTACTGTACTAAAACACAAACACAGAAGTTGAAATCTTGGGTAACACACTGAAACATTGCTAGCTCCTAATTTACAGAGGACTATCTGGATGTTCCAAAATTCTTCTGGTACAATAGATGGTGGGCAGATGAGAAAAAGCTGAACCTTTTTATCAGTCAGTCTGGATTGTGAATAGCTAAGGAATGTGTTCACTAAAGACCTTACCCTAAAAGTACATTTTTTTCTGTGTATTTGGCTTAATGTGTGTATTGTATATTATTATGACTTTTGTGCCACATTTTAGTGCAGCTTTGTAAAAGTCCTACTATTTTCATAGGGTTCACCAAGTTCTACTAGCAACTCTAAACAGCAGCATGTATGCAAATTTCTGTGGGAAGGAACAGGGCAAACTTTGTGGTGTGGGTGGGCAAGGGGCAAATAAAACCAATATTGGATAAAATAACCTTGCTAAAGTTAGTGGGTAGTTTCAGTGGTGAGTGGCTTTACAGAACAAGCGCTATAGTGAATCAACATCTAGCATTATTCATAACTGAAAAACATTCCAAACATGACTGTATATAAGTTATATATTATTACATAATAAATTATATATTATATACAGCCTATATATAATATGATCTTCATGCAAATATGTACAGGGTTGTCATAGTCACATTTTGTGTTTCCAAGTAAACACATTCTGGGCTGAAAAGGCCCAGTCCAGAGGGGTCCAGCCCAGAGACGTCCAGCCCAGACTGACCCATTTCTGGAAATGGAACACAAGGCTTTGTTTATCCACTGTAAAGGTTTAAGTGGCATTTATGACTGTAATTCCATATTGACATGCTTGACAAAGGTATCCCAAATAATCCCTTCCACATGTGGTTATATCTGCTATTGATGTATGACATCATGCAGTGTTTGACAATCACATGTATGATCACATGCTTGTGCCTAAAATCCATCCAGATTCCATTAATTATTTGATATTATGCAAAGTAAAGGGAGAAACATCCAAATAATTTCCAATTATTTAAAATAACATTGCTTCTAAACATAATAATTTTCTCATGCATTTGCTGAAACAAACGAGATCCTCTGCAAATCTTTGCTCCTCAAACACTCAACCTTACATGAATACTGCATTTGTACCAAATCATGATTATAATCACCTGTTCACATCACCTGTTTGGAATCATCATTATTAAACACCCCAGGTTAGAAGTGTGTGGCGCCCGCTGTACTTTTGGTTAAAATAGTGCAGTGCAGTCAGCTGGATGGGTGTATGTGTACAGTAGTTAGCTCTGGGTTGTGTGTAGTCTGTGTTGTGAGTTGGGTTTAGGCATTGGTTTGCTTTTTATGTGGCACCACTTATCTCTGTCTCATTGGTTGCTTTTGTATAGTTTTAGATTAGTTTTAGTTTTATATTGTATATATATGGTACTTGTGTTATTGCAGTTCATCACTCAACATCACATTCATTGTGTGATATTTGTCAGCTTTTGTGTTTTTGTGTAATTGTCAGCTGTTTTCTGGTCACTATTGTAAATAAACACTTGTTAATATATTTCAATAGCCATTGTCTTCCCTTGTTTTCCATTTATCCACCCTCAATGGCTATTTGAAAGCACCTCCAACACTCTTTCTCCCTAAAAGGGCGGGCTACAGATCCTATACCCCGCTGGTGAGAGCCACAGGCAGGGTTGCAACATTTTGTTTTAGATAACACATAAAATGCTAAAGATAGCAGTTAAAGGAGATTCTCCAGAAAACCAGACTGAAATGCATCATGGTTGGTATTCCAGTCTGTAACATCCTAAATATGTCATTTCCTTCTTTTGCATTACTCTTGACAAGAGTGCTCGTAACTGCCATTTTAAGCCTCTTTACAGCTCCAGGGACTGATATATACATATGGAAGAGCATATGCTACATTGATTTTTAAAATACATGCATATTTTCCACAGTCATTACAGATGAGGACATAGTAACCCAAGAGACTTTGAGGCAATTGTTCGAAAAAGAGTAGTGAGACAGCACAATCTAATACAACCAGATTAGCCTGGCCACACTAGCCCTTGACATTTCCTTGACATTTGTTGACATTTTTGAATGATGTTAACGACAGCAATCAGAAGTTTATCAGAAGTAGGAAAAAATATTGATGCACAAATGTCACCAACAGCCATCTGTCCCATTTCGCTGAAGAAGGTTGAGTGGACGACATGGATCTGAAGACCTGTGCTAGGTGCTACACACACACCCGATGCAGACATGCGAAAGCAGAAATAATCTATGGCGACATTGATTTTCTCGTGCAAAGTAAAGGCCAGACATTCTTTCTTCATGTGTTGCTGAAATTAAAACCTTGCTCTTGCATGAATGTGATTGAAATCATTTTAGAAACTTTAATCTGGGTAAACCTATTATTGTTTGCAAATGGTATGACTCATTCCTTCTCGTTAGATGTATAGTCAAAATGCGTGCATGTTCAACTCTCAAGAGAACCAGTTTGTCTGAGAAACAAGATGTGAAGATATGGTCAAAACGGCCCAGGCTAATCAAATGCAGGGATCTCAACGAGAAAATCGCCTCAGTCGGATACACTTCCTTTCTCATATCACTTTTGTCAGAATTCCTGTACACTATCGACCACAATGACTTTTTGTAGTTTACCAATAAGTGCAGAGCTTAAATAAGTGTCCAAAATCTAGTTAAGATTCTCACATATGTATCTGTAACATTCTCAATTTCTAAATACTGTTTGATCCGACTTTGAGTCAATACCGTAACTGTTGGTAACATGTTGTCTGTTAACACCTTTCTGGCTTTATATAAATGTAGGTTTGTATGTGTGGTAATGTATTTGTCTCAGATGCCATAGTGTTTACAGTTTCATATATCCTAGCTTTAGTTCCTAGTTCCTGGCTTCCTCCCATAATCCAAAGACTTGGTATTAGTTCACTTGCTGTCTTGTGTGAATGAGTGAGTCTGGGTGTGTTTAGGGAATTCCCTAAACTAAGGATATCATGATGATGATGCTGCTGCTGCTGCTGATGATGATGATACCATAGGCGCTGTAATAATTAGACATTTTGTATGTGATTATGAAGTTGGGATGCAACCCCTGGTTGTTACTTGGGGCTCTGCATTCAGTTAGGCTTGGAAATTTAAAGCACTCTATGTTCCTACCCTTCATGCTCACCTACCTTTTCAGTACGGTAGTTCAGTAGTGTGGTACTTCAGAATTATGTGATCACACAAGTGTAAGTGTATTATTTTACTTATGATGTTATTCAGGACTTCAACAGTGTGTGTCATGTTTATATATCATTGTGTGGACCACATTTCCTCACATTGATAGAAATATATAACAGGGAAAAACTAACAGGGAAAACAGTTTAAATTCTATTTTATTTTGTTCAATTTAATTTAATGTTGCAATTAGGTTACTGAGGATAAGGTTATGGTTAGGTGTAGCATTAATTAGCTGCACTAATTATTATGTCAGTGTAAAGTCCACACAAGGATAGCGACACAAATATGTGTGTTTGCAAGTGTGTGGATGGTTATTTACATCACTGTCAGGAACAGTTGTTCCCACAAGGAAGCAATGGTGTTTTTTTTTACCACTTGGGACATTTTGTTGGTATAAAACCAAAAGGGCCAATTGACTACTGTGTGTACGTGCATGTGTGTGTGTATGTGTGTGCTTGTGTGGTATTTCTTTTGAATTTTAAATGATTTATTGTTTCACCTATAAAAGCCAGCTATAAATTCCCCAAATGGTTTTGTCTGTTTCCAGCTTAGTGTTTCACGACTGCATTGGATTCATGCTAAGCTTTGTGTGCCTTTAAGCTTTCATAATCAATTTCTATTTTCTGCTCATGAACCAGCAACTGAATTTGTTACACAAGAGTACCACTGTGCTTCCGTTTTGGCGTGTTTATGCTAAGAATAACAACAATTTACTGTGAACCAAGTGACATAATCAGTATTGATTTCATTAATATTATATATGCAAGTTTAGGCCAGGCTTTTTTGATTGCTTGTTCCTCGGATGTCCCTACTTAAGAATCTACTGAGGAGTGAGGAAAAAAAAAGATCTTTATTTTTTAAGCCCTTTTCAATTTCTCGAGGACTATGTGGAATCAATACAAGGAAGGAGGGAGAAATAAAACAATTAGATTTATACTCTGTAGGCTAGATTTTTTAGAAAATGGTTCCAAAAGTGATTACATGTATTATGCAAAGTTTTTATATAATTTCGTGGTTTTCCTGGAGATATGTTATACAATTGGAAAGGAAACGAGGGTGTAATCGTACAGTTTCATTAAGCAACACCCAATGTACTGGGGACTATATTGGTTGCTAGCTCTGGACACTCACCTTGTGATTGGATGGAAAGACACTGACATGAATCTAATACAAAATGTTGCCATATCTTACCAAAGTTAGTCGCATTGGCGTGTTTACGTTTAAGTGCGTCGGATTGACAGTTCTGCAGGGAGACGTTGATCCCTGTAATTTCAAAATCCGGCTTTCTTTCCACTCGTCCGGTGAGTCTATTGACGTGACAAAGTCACCTACACATGTCCAGTCACTGTCAGGCTGGAATATTAAAGCCCAAAGCTTAGGGCCATCCCTAAAGAAGTGCCGTTCACGCCGTCGGCCATGTTATCTATGGGAAACCGAACACCTCAAAAGTCTGTCCAAATAGACGTACTCAGTTAAACTGCGCAGCGCAGATCAATCACCCGTGCAACTAATTGGACAGCACAGAGAGGACTAGTGAACAAGACTGGATAGGTGATTCACATTTAGCCATGCATATATGTTCAGAGTTACATGTTTGCATATATACAGTATGACAATGAATTTACAGAGGTTTTTTTTTGTTTTTATGCGCCTTTTTATTTAATGCAACAGGGCAGGAAAATCCAAATAAGAAGCTTGCGAATAAGAAGCCAACTTCAGCCTCGTTATATTCTAAACCATTGAAATTGTTATATTCGAAACCATATGGAAATAAACCATAAAAATATTTTTTTTTCCGAATTCAACCATTGGTGCTGCAGCAGATCCATAAAATACAAAAAAAAATTGTATCCTTAAAATATTATCTTTGGCAGATCCGCGAAAGAAGCAATAAAAAAGTCTATAAATGGCAGGTGAAGTCTATGAGGAGGTTCATCAAAAGCTGATCGTCCACTTTCCAGATGGAATTTTGTTTAATTTACTACATTACGGTATTGCTCAGATATGACTTATGCTAATAATCTGAGTAGATTGAAAAGAGCTTTAAAAATAACATGTACAGAATGTAATTGCTTTATATTTGTAATTTGTCTAACGGCCAGGTCTTGGGCTTTTTCATGTCATTTTTACTTTTTTTTGCTTAATGCTTACCATGTACCAACCAAAAATAGTTGGGACAGGCAATTTAGGAATAGTAAGAAGATAAAAAAAGACTAAATATGTGATTTCAACCAGATGATGTGAACAGGTGATTGTAACCATGATTTGGGTCTTTAATGAGCAAACATGGCCAGAGGATCTCCAGTATAGTCTTTGGTCTGGAGCGCATGGTGTACATTTTTTCCAAAAAGTATTGTTTCATCTGATCACAGTGCACATTTGCACTATTAGCTTTCAATATTTCAATATTGGTATATTTCCAATAGACTGTTTTTATACATTTAAATAATTTTCTCATCTATTTGTTGACAAACTGGAGATTTCTTGACAAATCTCTGCTTCTCAAAGCCTCAGCATTTTGTGGATACTAGTTTTGTACTAAATCATGATTAACATCACCTATTGCTATTGCCAGTTTGAAATAACATAATTATTTTATTTATTTAATATTTGTTTATTTATTTATTAGTTTATGACTAGCCCAAATTGCCCCTGTCTCAGATATTTTGGAATGTGCAGACCTGAAATGTAGGAATATGTATTATGTGTTATGTGTTATATGTTTTCACAAATCAAATTTTAGTTGACCAGAAAGAAGTGTAATAATTATATATTGATTTTCTTCTTTCATTTTCTATACCTGATTAATCCAATTCAGGCTTGTATGTTGGGGCTGCAATAATCTGAAACCAGGCACTGCAGGCAGTGGGTGCCTGGAGAAAACCCACAGAGACATGTCGAGAATATAAACTCTAGACGTTAGAAATTGAAACCTTCATCTCTGGAACTGTGAAGTGACAGCACTGAAAACTGCGCCACATTATGGACCCTCCCCTGCCTCGTACACAGCCAAAGATGTCTGTATTTACAGTTGGAACTAGGGTCACAGATGTAGTGAACAAGCATCTTAGACCACTGCACTGTGGTTATTCAAACTGAGACATCCCTAATGCAATCATGTTCACTTGATGAATGCAACCTAACATAGTTAATTAGCACGTCCATCTGTTATTGTGGGATGAATGGGGGACACAGCCTTTCTAAACTGCATATTGATGTGCACTGATTAGCCAAGACATTATGACCACCTGGTTTGCAATGTTTAGGTAGGAATGCTCAGATCTAGGCCAGGTTTTTCCCAGTGGACTTATGACCGGTGCATCACACTACCTCAACTGGCTTGTCTTCTTTTCACTAGCTCATACTGATATCACTTCCCCAGATAAATGCAGGCCTCCTACCTGGCCTTCCACATGGTGTATTCTTCCAATTTCTTTCATGTAGATCCTACATGTGTGCTTCTTACAGACATTTTCACGGATGTACGGGGATTATAATGGTGAGTATTGTGAGCGAAATGGTATGGTATCGCAGAGGTTAGCATTGTTGTGCCACAGCCCTTGAGACCCAAGTTCAAGTCCCAGCAACTGTCTGTTGGAAATTTGCATATTTTTTTTACATATCCTGTGTCTGAACAGGGTTTCCTCTGGGTACTATGGATTTCTCATACATTCAAAAGACACCTTAGGTCATTAAATAACCTTCAATGCCCTCACTTATCAATGACTTTTGGGAGCCAAACACCCTGTCACTAGTTCATTGTGTGTCTCTCCTTGCAGTTACTGGTAGGTACTCACCATCTCCATGCATTTCTTTTTTTCGAGATATTCCCACCGATTCATATGGATGTAATGATTTGGCACGTGTCAAAGTTAATTGTATTTATGTCTGCTCATTCCTGAAGCATTCAACATGTCAACCATAACAACCAACTGTTTACTTAAAGTCTAATATATCACAGACATTGCCATGTGCTGTAGTATTAAGATATTCAACATTGATCAATTTTTTCCTCTGTAAATGTTCATAATGTTCTGTCTCATCTGTGTATATTCATAGAGCTAGGCATTTTAAAAAGGGTAAATGTGTGGTGATGTTGAGATCTTCCTTATCCACAGTAGCTATTTCTTAGGCATTCGATGGACATAAACGTCATCTATTGCTCAACCTAGATTATTAGAACAACATGGTTGGGCATACAAATCAGCAGATCCCATTTAGACACCTAATTGAACTGCTTCGCCACTACTTTGTTTAAAAAAACTCCCAGTGATTTTTCAAACTGCTAAACATGTACATGGGGTGGAAGTAATTTTACTACGGGAATAAATGTTTTCCTTCCATGTTATTGTTACTAAATCTCTTTTTAGTTTCATTTTGCAAACGTCTGCAAAAGTTGCCCGTCAATGTTCTAATGTTCTGTATTTGCTTTGATGCTTTGTATATTTACCGCAAGGCAACTGTGAACTTGAAACCTCAAGGGTTGCAACAGACTTTTCATGTACTGGATGACAGACCACACACATGCTCCGTGTTACGCACAAAAACAGAAAGTCGGTTTGTTTCTTGGTCTTAGCGTCAATGTAAGGCTTCATCGTTGTCACAGAGGCAAGAAGCTGGCACATGAGCTGGTGTGTGCACGCCTGTGTAATGCAGATTACATGCAGCACCTATTACGTCTTTTATGCCTGCTCCTGCAACTCTGAACTGCTTCCAATTTACATTCCTGCATGGTGATTTCGATCAGTACACTTTGATAAATCATACAACAATTTACATAAAGGCAGACCCATGCTTAGAACCACACAGTCACGCAAGCCTTGCCGGCCTGTAGTCAGCAGAACAAGAACAGATGGGCTCAGAAAGAAAGCAAACAGGATATAGACATGTACTCAAATGTGTTACACTAGCAGATCACAATGCAAAGATTAACCGTATCAAGTATCAAGCTTAATGTTGAATTATGTTTGTCCTATAATGGACATATTTAAAAATACAGGCCATACAGTTCATATGATGGGGTTATTGAAATTATTTTTGAAATTTTACAGCTCATAGTGAAGAGAAAATAAGGGAGATCTAAAAATATTTATCATTTCTGAAATTAAAAGTAAAAGAGCTGTATTGTTTTAAGTCTCTTGAGAAGATCAAAAGTCCTGACCTTTATGTCATTACGTTACTTCCGTCATCATTAAATGTGGTTTGTTTACTGTTTAAAATGGTTACATTATACATATTGAGCAATATTTGTAAATAGCTTT
>JAUZST010004596.1:0-16195 GCA_034779995.1 Parotocinclus haroldoi | reverse complement strand
TATACTATTAAAATGTTAATTAGCTATGTAAGTAATCAGAACTAATGATCTAAGGAACATCTAAATACCAAATATACTGCACACAAAATTAGGGAATATGAATGAAATATCACCTCATTTTTGTCATAACAAATAGTGGCTACATGAAGGAGTTGTTCTTTCTTTCTCTGCTGTATCTACCTTCTGTTCATCGCTCATTTAGAAAAAAGGAAAAGGCGGACACTCTTTCACATAGTCCACTGGGGTTCAAACCTCATGGGTATATCCGGGAGGCTACACCTCCCCCTTTCCAGCTTGCCCATTACCAAGTTTGTCTGGTGACCTATGACTCTTGTCACCCCCACCCCCTCCATTTTTGGCAAGAAGTAAAAGGACATTAAGTAAAGAGAGGGATCAACACAGTGACTTGCCAAACCCCTTGGGCTTTCATTAAAACTGAGACAGATGCAGCATAAGCAGAACTAGTCTTTTATACAGAAGAAGAAAGATGAGATGTCTTGTTCTCTGTGATGTCCACATGACATTTTTACTTACAGTATCTCACAAAAATGAGAACATCGCCTCACATTTTTGTAACTACTTATATCCTTTTATGGCACAACATTGAAGATATGACACTTTGATACAATGTAAAGTAGTCCGTCTAGAGCTTGTATAACAGTGTAAATTTCCTGTGCTCTCAAAGTTCAACACAGCCATTAATATCTAAACCACTGGCAACAAAAGTGAATAAACCCCTGAGTGAAATTGGCCAAATTGTGCAAAAATGCCAATATTTTGTGTGGCTATAATTATTCTTTAGCACTGCCTTAACTCTCTTGGGCATGGACTTCACTTGAGCTTCACAGGTTCCCACTGGAGTGCTTTATGAAGACCTTGCGCTCCTCAACAGATGCTCAATAGAGTTTAGGTCTGGAGACATGTTTTTGAAGGGAGGGGATTATGCTCTGCTTCAGTATGCCACAGTAGATGTTGGAATTCATGCTTCCCTCAATTAACTGTAACTTGACTGTAGGCAAGTCTTTGTACTCCTCACCTGGTTGCCGCCACTCTTGACACCATCTGAACAAAATAAGTTTATTTTGGTGTCATCAGATCACAGCACATGGTTTCAGTAATCCATGTCCTTAGTTAAGTTGTCTTTAGCAAACTGTTTGCAGACTTTCTTGTGCATCATCTTTAGAAGATCCTTCCTTCTGAGACAACAGCCATGCAGACCAGTTTGATACAGCATGATCTGATCACTGACAGGCTGACCCCCACCACTTTCCATTGATGACCTTATCCAGAGCGACTTACAACTCATATTGTCTTACAACCTTCCAAGCAATTGTGGTTAAGGGTCTTAACTGTGGCAACTTGGCAGATGTGGGATTTGAACCCTGGACCTTCTGGTCCACAGTCCAGTACCTTAACCACTAGGCTACCACAGTCCTAAAAGTTTGCCTCTCTTTCTCATGCATGGGGGCAAAACACCACCATTTACATTTACGGCATATAGGAGACGTCGTTATCCAGAGGGACTTACAACTGATACAGTCTTACAATCCAAGCAATTGTGGATTAAGGGCCTTTCTTAAGGACCCAACTGTTGACAGAGGTGGGATTTGAACTCTGGACCTTCTGGTTCCGAGTCCAGTACCTTAACCGCTAGGCTACCACAGTCACTTTATCCTCTGCAGCAATGCTGGGAGAACCATTACATATATTTTCAAAAGCCAATTTCGAAATATGATGCTGAACATGTGCACCAAACTTCTTTGGTTGACCAAGGTCAGGGCATGTTTTCAGTGAACCACCATGCAGCAGCTTACTTTTAGGGTGTTGGGAATCTTCTTATAGCTCATGCTATTTTTATGTTAAAAAAATCAGATCCTTAGCGAGTTCTTTGACATGAGGTGCCATGTTGAACTTCCTGTAACCAGTATGAGAAAATGTAAGGGTGATAACACCAAATTTAATAAAACCTGCTACCCATTCACCCCATCCCTAGACTTTGTAAAACTAACAAGTCACATGGTACCAGGGTGGGAAAATAGCTAATTGGGCACAATTTGACAATTTTAACTTAGGGGTGTACTCACTTTTCATTTTCATGGCTTCTGCTCTCTCTCTCTCGCTTACACTTGTGCTTCTGTATCACTGGCTGCCAAGCTGTGGTGTCAGCCCCTCGTTACAGTCTCTTGGTGTCAGCATAATGCATTAGCCTGATGGATGACAGGAGGATGATATATCTTTGCTGGGACATACAGGGACACATTTAGACTGTTTGAGCTGAATGGGAATCTAGGGGAGACTGATTTTCATACCAGTCTCAGTTGTAGTGCCAAACAGATGCACCAGCTCTATGAAACAGTCGGATTGGATTTCGATTTTCACAGGTCTGTTTGGTGGAAGGTGCCAGATGCATTTCTATGTGCCCTATACCATCTCATCATTATATGATTTCACTGATCTGGTTTCTTGCAGTGTGAATTCCTGCACCCTATCCACATATTCCACTACCTGAAAACCTGACATAGCAAGGTTGTCTTAGCTTCCTATTCAGGAATCACTCTAAGCCATGGTTTAGATATATATGTATATAGTCCACCGTTACACTCCAACCAGGTCACTATGTTCCACTGACTTCAACTCTTTCTGTCCCTAGGTTCAGGCTGTCCTCCATGGGTGGGATATCCTTTGCTGTGGCTGCTCCCACCCTCTGGAACTCTCTTCCTTTGTCTGCTAGGTCTGCTTCAAGAATTTAAATTGAAGAATTTAAATCTCTTCTGAAAACTATTTACCTCCTCTGTTTAATGCTTAATGTGTCTGCTTATCTTGAACTGTATGTATCTTATTTTCGGTATACTGTGTTTATTTTTGTTATACTTGTAAAGAGTCCTTAGGTTTGAGAAAGGCGCTATATAAATTAAACGTATTATTATTATTATTATTGTTATTATTATTATTATTATTATTATTATTATTATTATTATTATTATTATTATTATTATTATTATTATTATTATTATTATATGTTTTAGTAGGATCCATTAGGCACACCTTTTTCATAAAAAAATATCTTTTTACCCACCTTATTTTATAAATGTATGGCATCCCACTTTTACATAGTGCATCAACCCTCTAAGAACCAACTAAAACCCAACAGTGTGATTAAGAGCAGAAAGATAAATGTTGAAGAAGATGTTTGCTGAATTTAAACTAATACCATTTATGATAGATATGAAGGGAAGGCCTGCTGCTACAGAAGGATGCTAATCTTCAATGCCAGGATATTGAAAAAAGATTTGGCTTGTATTTAGACTATGAGAGATATATACTGTACATTAGCTGGCTTTCTCATGACCCTGGCTATGAATAAGCGGATAAAAAAATACATGAATGTTCATGTTCTCACTTTTTATTGTCCCCCCAATAAATACTTGCACCTATAATAGTCTGAATCAAGCTGCCCTGTAGCTTTTCAACATACTTTTTTGGAGAGCACATGCTTTCCCCTTGCATTAACAGTTGTGCTTTTTTTCAACTTGCTGAGCTTTAGTGAAACTCTGGTGATGTTTAAGTCATATTTATGCAGACATACAGAAAATTCTAAAGGGTTTCCAAACAAGTAGAACTGTAAATATTTGACAGTTGTATATGCTAATTTAATTTAGATCATGACTGGCATAATAAACAGACATGCAGACAGATGTGTGAACGGCCAAAACATGGCATAAGTTATTGTGAATCAACAGACAGAACAAACTCAGAATCTCCACTCTGAATGTGATGTTGGACTGCATCTGGCTTGTCAGTTTACTCATTTGGCCTCATTTCCTGTTCCACTCACATTTCTGTGAGTGCCTTTTAAAAGTCATGTCACACCGTGTCACATGGGCTCCTTTACCCTTTATTTCATATCAATTTCATAATGAATGAGGTCACCAGGATCTTTCTATGTTTAAAGCATGATCCATGATCCCTTTGCCATTGGTCTGCAAATTATTCATAACCTGGAGAGAGCCAGTTAAGGCTGATAGGTACTCTTCTAATGACATGTATGCAGACTGGCCGTTCACTGACAATAAGATACGACAAAGGCTGCCATGTTGATTGATGCAGCAGACGACGACGTTCATTGTCCTGTTTTCATTTATGCTAATGCTGCCTGACAGTCGAGGTGAGAAGAACTCTCTTTCTCCCTCCCTTATGCACCTAATGATCTTGCGTTGTCTCTATTCTGTGTCTCTGTTGTCTCTCTCTATAGGCTTATTCAAGTGTTTGTTTTCTGTTCATGGTAGGAGTGAGATTTAGCAGCATGAGTTTACCACCACTGCTTGAGATGCACTGAATTTATACCGCTGCCTTCCTAAAATTCATGCTTCCTTGTTTTGTGTGTGTGTGTGTTGTTCTCTGTGAATTCAGGAAAAATGTCACATTGCATTCCTTTCCAGTTGCTCACAAGTTGGTAGTTTCAAGTCATTGTCAGTCAGCTTGTTTTATCATCACAAGTGGGTAGTAGCATGCTACATTTTCGCTTTATATTTTCATATTTTTAATGTAATGTAAGCAAGTTATATTTGTGACACTTAACTTTTCCTTGAATAAATTCATGAAGAAAATATCGTATTTTTATACTGTTAATTTCAATTTTGTTGGTCGAGTTACAGATTTGCTATTGATAAATTTCAAGTTATAGACTATCTGAAGCCATGCCTCATTATTGTAGCTCTATGACTGCCCCTCCTGCTGTCACTAATAACCTCACTGCCTATCCCTCTTACCTTTCCCTCCTGTCTATGTCTTGTCTATTCATGTGTGGTTTTTCTACAGCGGGAGGGTACCAGTGGGGTAGTTAGTGAGATTATTAGTGACAGTTGGTGGGGTTAAGGGAGAGATTTTAAGCCTGTGTTCGGGGCAGAGAGAGGGGAGAAATGTTGTGAAGAAAATGGCACAGTCAATAGTTTGTTCTGTGTTTTATTTTCAAATTCAACAAATGTAAAGCACTAGTATTGTAATACAATAGAGTTTTACCTCCAATTTGGACTAGGTCTCATCTCAGTCCTTTTAGTTTACCATGTCTGCAAAATATGGAGTAATTATCATTTCACGTCTATTAATAAAAATGATCAAATGAATGCAGTTGGCTAAATTCAGCTGACTTTCCGGTTTAAAGTTATTTTATGGTTAAGTTTGACAGAATATGTGAAACAGAATCAAGCTTCCATTCTATTTGCTTCCAAAAGTTACATTGCCTTAATTGTCTGCTAAAATATTCAGACCATATGCAGTTACGTATCTCTAATATCAAGCTATTTTTAAACCTAAATGTTCCCTGCAGTCGATAAAGCTCTGTCAGTAACTGCAGCAGTAACTCACTGGATTTAATCGACAGGAGCCACTAATACAAGAGTATTTAAAAGTAAGCCATGTTTTACATGATGCAAGGTGCTGGCTTGTTTTGAGATTTATTTACGATGTATTCAACCAGGAGGTCCCATTGAAATTAAAATCTCCTTTTTAAGGGAGGCCTGGCCAAGATAGTTTCTAGTTACAGAAATTAAAATATAAGACACATAACAGACACATTCAAAACAGATACAAAACAAACATATACATAATACAGCATAAAAAACATGGTGATGAATATGTTTTGTGTTGCATTGTCAACTGATTTATTTTACGTTTTATGTAATTCAGTTATAGAAATGAAGTGATAAGGTGTTGTGTGGTAGTGCAATTTGGGATTTTGCAGTTGTGTAAAATGCCACCACTGTTCACCTAGAAACTGCTTTCATAAATATGAACAGCTACTGTAGAAAGTAATACAATTAATGAATATCATGCAGATGTTTAAATATATCTTATTTTTGTATATAATTTCACCATGGAATAAGTAACTCAGTGCTTCTTGTATTGCACAATATACTTTAGTAATTATTTGGCTGACAATTTACATTTTTATTTACTAAATAACATATTTGTACAACTAGAAGTATGTTTACTTAAATAAAATGTTGTGCTACTGGACACACCTATGTTCATCATATCAACAAGAGTTATGACTTTACAGTCATTAATAATAGGTGCAATAACTCCTGAATTTAATTACTTCAGACTGAATGTGCACTGAATATATTAAGCCCAAATAAAACATTTACAAGCCAACAATTTAGTTCACTGTGGCTCAGCAGGAAATGTATTAGTTGTTATTAAAGTGGCCACCTGCTCTCAGTTGCCTGTGTGTAACCTCTTTGTATAATATATGCAGCAGCATTAATTTAGCTGAACTTCATTCTGTGAAATGAATCTCTTTTGGGCTCCCCCTACATTAGCTGTCTAATTAGAAATGAAGTGCTGAGGCTGTGCTGCACTTATTGAAGCAAGTGTATGCAGGTGCCGAAGAGGAAGAGATGTACTGAAGCAGAGGAAAAAAAGATACAAGAAGAGAAAATGATCATATTCATCCTGTATTTCTGCTTAAGAAAAGCCTAGATGCAACTTTTAGAGTGGTTCTAATTATTTTTAAAATGTCATGCTACTCTACTAATTCACTCTGAACACCCCACCCAGATTTTCTTTCTAGTATTGCAACCCTTTCAATATGACTGAAAAGTTAATTAATTGCATATTTGAACATAAAAACACCAACAGTTAAGATGCATTTTTGATAATGCAAAAAAAAATTATATATAAGATATGTTTTAATATATTTATAAAAAAAAACGATGTACAGGAATGATTTACCTTAATATACATGCTACACTGTGTGACATTGCATGCAATCCTGACTCTGCCTGAAGAACATAAATCATCACCAAGAAAAAGTTGTTGGAATCAAATTAATATTTTTATGTATGGTTGTAACACATTATGTAACACATTGGCCTACATATTTTGCAGTTTAGCCTTTATATCCTCATCCATCAGTCCAGCAGTCGATCCACAGCAAAAGCACTCAATGCAAGGCCTCCATACAGACAGATCCCAACCGTCACTGGACCCCAAACAGAACCTTGTAAAGTAAAGACAATGCAGTTCCAGTCCATTGCAGTCCAGGTTTCTTGCACCACTGCAAGTGAAGGTGATGATGGTGCTAATCACCTGGAAATGGTCCTGACAGACAGAGATGTGTATCCTGTGTGTGGATAGGGGACAATAAGACTGTGGGACTCTGTGGGATATGATTCTTTCTACTGGTGGTCCATATGGGCCATCTGGTGTCAGTTTGCAGTGCATTCATGCCCTCATGGAACAACTGCTGGCAATACATTCAGGAAATTTGTCAAAATGACCATCTCAGTCCAAAAACTCACCCTATCAATGTCTATCAGTTGGGTAAAGTATATTTTAGTGTATTGTATAGGCATGTCTAACAGTCACCTAGAGGTACACTACCCAAATGTAGCCTCTGAGAGCCTTTTTATAGGGTGACAAGGGAAGCACTTTCATACCCTTTTAGGGTAAGACTCAGTATCTAATAAGAGCAAAGTTTCATTCATTTACATATCTGGCAGAGATAAGACTGCATGAAGGGATTTGCTTGTGAATGTTATATAGTATACATTTGTGCAGAAAAAGAATACAAAACCAATCCAGATAAGTATAGCAGAACAAACAATGTGCAGTAAAAGTAAGTGTGCAAAAAGTATGTATGAATGAGTATGGGGCTATTCTCTCTGCACCAAGGTAAGTCATTGTATAAGGCTATCACTCTGAGCAGGAATTACTTCCTACGCTAGAACTCCCCTCGGACTGTCTGTTGATTTGTGTATTGGGTGTGAAGTGTTGTCCATAATGTTGTCCAGTTGCATCCTGTCCCAGGATGGAAAGAGTGTCCAGTTCAGTCCTGGTCCTCCTGAAATCCACAACCATTCTGTCATTTTCACTTCAAAAATAAGGTGATTGTTCCTACACCATGCCACAACGTGATCTACCAGTTCCCTGTGCTTAGTCTCCTGTCCACCACTGATTGCAGAGTGATCTGAAAATTTCTATACATAGTCGGAACGGGTATTGGCTAAATAGTCAAGGTACTGCTTGGTTTCCCACATACCAATTTATTTAATATTAACATTTTTATCTCACACACACATGCGCGTGCACACACACACGCACACGTTTAAGGAATTCGAAATGAGTGAGCATGCCATATTATTTCTTGTATTTTCATGCAAGGAGGTATTTCTGAAGAACATAGGAAACTGAAAAGCATTCAGAATTTATAAGAGGCTATGAGAAACAAGTACATTGAACTCTGATGTGCATCTCTGGGAAGATAAAGTCTCTGCTCGTTTCTCTTGTTGTTTCCCCTTTGTGTTTGCATACCTGCAAACCTCTCAGATAGAAGCTAATAAACTGTCCTATGATCCATCCACACATGGTTAACATGCTGCAGAGTGCAGATTCACTGCACAGATTCACTTAGTATTATTAGTATTATGTGGCTGATCATCTTAATGGTTTTAGGAGTGCAGCACAAGCCAAATGTTGCTTAGTATTCAGTCTGCTCATGCTAATGCAGTATGGGAAAGGGAATTATCATTATTGAACATTGTCTCAGCTGCAATAGACAATTATATGACAAGCACAAGGCTATGTCTAACAACTTATCTACACTGGGCCAATCAGTTTAACCTAATGCATGTCTTTGGACTGCCTTAGGATATCAGCGTACACAGAGTAAATCCAATTGAACACAGGCTGGACATACAAACGGACATGGTGCATGGTGTGTATATAGTGTATCAAGTGCAACGCCAAATCCGAAACGTTTCTCAAATCCAGAGGTAGCACCTAATGAAATATAAGTATTTACAGGCCATAACTACTAGAATAGAACTGTGTGGTAACTGTGAGGTAACTACTGTAAACCTACAGCAGGTTATAGTCGCTAAACTGTTGGCTATTCAAGTGGTTTTTTTGACAACTTTTAAGGGTAAGACTCCTCTTTTAGGACAGGATGGTGCCCATCCTACTCAGGAAGGTGCTGTTCTCATCTTCTGCAACATTGCCCATAGTTTGGGGCTGACTATCAAGAGCTGGGGTCAGGCAGCAGACAGTTATGTTTCCATCACCCAGAACTCACGTCACTGAAACGTAAATGCACACAAAAAGTCTATTTTAATATTATCATTAGGATAAGCACAGATAACTAGAAATATCAATCTTAAACTAAAGCTAGAATTACTTAACATTAGACCACTTACAAGCTAAGCAGTGAACGTAAATTAAATGATTACTGGTAAACATTTACACGCACTTTGTCTTACCGAAACCTGGATTAGACAGGATTAATATATAGCCTTAAATTAAGCCTTCCCTTCCGGATACATTTTTGTTTAACACCCTCATCCTAATGATCATGTGGAAGGCATAGTCAAATTTTTGTCACTGCTAAATCCCATTACAAGGCTTTTCTCAATGTAATTAACTAATCCATCGTTATGTATGTACCCACAGTATCTCAGCCTTGCAATCCAGCTCTTTTGTTTCTTTCACAAGGTTCGTGACTTTTAGTTTCTAGAATTAAAAAAGTCATAGCATGAGGAAAACAGTCTTGTACATACCCCTCAACTAAGGACTAAACTATTTGCTTCAGCAAATATGTAAATCAAGGCTAAAACATATTTACTTATGGGGGTTCATAGTCAAAAATATTTATGGTGATCTGAGATGTTGAGTTGCTCTCTTTAATGATCTCCTTAATGATCACTCAGGTTTATTGATTCCTGGGGAAGTGGGTTGCTGATGTGTCATAAGATCCCTCTTGGCTGTGAGAACTGAGAACTTCTGATTCTCCTCTGTCTAGCTATGCTTTTAAAGCTTCTGCTGTTAGCGTTTCTGCACATGGGCATTAGTGATTGTTAATAGGCTACATTAACTACATTTTCTCTTTTCTCTCAGAGCTTGTATTCCCATATCAGTTCAAGCCCCCCACACTAAGAAGTTCCTCCGCTTCAGCTTCAAAGTTGTTTCCATCTCACCATTCCCAGGCCTCACCAGAGGGCAGTATCTCTCTCCCTCCTTCAGTTGGCAAGGGACGCAGGGGACAAATACTGCTGATATGCATAATTTTCATATTTTTATGCTATATATTTTATTCATCTGTTAATATTTTCTAATATATTTTGTTATTAGAACTATTGCTCCTTATTTGACTAGATACATTAGTTTGTTTTCTTACATTTATCATCTAAGACACCCAAGGAGGATCTGTCCCTTTTTTAGTCTTGGTCGTCCCAAGGTGTCCTCCTTACAGAGTTTTTCTTTTGCCACTGTTGTCCCATGTTTGTTTAATTTGGGATTGAACCTAGAAGATATAGTAATACTGTAAAGCTACTTTTGGACAATGCTCCATTGTACAAATTACTAACAAACTAAATTACTGACTAACTAAACTAAAAGATATATAATTTGTACAATTTTTGCAGATGATTCATGTAGTTGTAGTACAAACCATAACCTATTTCCTACAGTAATGGACATCCTCCTTCAGAAATGTAGTAAGATAGGCTTTTAAGGCAATAATTTAACCTTTTTGCTTACATTTAGAAACATGTACTTTTATTTTTCTACCGGAGTACAGTACATTCATTTTTATTAACATAGTGTAAAATAGTGTCCACAAAATGCTGACTCTTTGATGAGGAATGATATGTATGGTATTGGGTTGGATCAGTGATCAGTCATTCTCAGTTCTTCAGCATTAATGCAGAAAAGTATATTGAGAAATTATAGAAGCACAAGCTGCCTTCAAGACAACATCTTTTTACAGGAATATGCATGCTTTTTCATCAACTCAATGCACAAAATTAAATTAGAGGATTTTGGACTGAAATATGCAGATCCCTTCCAAACATTGTCAAAGGAACATATGACAAACTGGAGACCCTTACCTTTGATTCTCAAAAAGTCAACCTTTTGTGTATAACGCTTTTGTATTTTATTATGATTAAAACACCTAATGACATCACCTGTTGAAACCACATAATTATTTAGTTTTTCACTTGATTTCTAGCTTTATTTGTAGGTGTGAAATGCAAATATGGATATTCATGAACACATGAAATTGATTTGAACAGTAAAAATAAACTATAAAATACTTTGGGGTTTAAGAAATATACATGCAAAAATAACTAAATAAACATAAGAAACACATCATTTTTTACATTTGTATTTGCATTTGCCATACTCATCATACTTCATTTGTAGCTTAGTTTGCAGCTTTTCAGATATTTAGTAATGCAGCTGTCAGTTTTTAAACATATGTAGAAGAAATTTCAATTCATACTTTCTGTAGGTTGTCTCCTCTTCCTCTGACGCTTCCTTATATTTTAAGGAGTTAATGCTACTTTCATTTCGTTTTTTTTAACCTTATATTTGTTTGTATCAGTGATGTAGTACTTGCAGTCTATACAAACTTTTCAATCCAAGTGCATTATATTTACTGTATGCAGAGATGGAAAAAATGTAAGGATGGAATAAAAGTTATGAATAATTCAGTTTAAGGTTAAGGGTGAGCATATGCAATTTTATAGATGGTATGGTGGGTAAACCTGCAATCCTTAACCTACTGTTGTGGTCACTGTAAATACAGAATAAGACTTAAAATGCTTTTATTTTCTGTAATAAGATCAAAGAAGTGGTGACCGTTGATTTTCCTGTTTTCTTATTTCCAATATGTTGTTTGTAGCTCCTACAAAGTGCACGTCATTGGCAGATGAATCTAATGGACTATCCACTGTAATTTGTTAGTTATGATCATGATTAAAGACTTTGTGATTATTTATCAGCTGTTCATGTAATTACTATAACCACTCACTCTTGCTCTTACTGTCTGTCTCACTCCCTCTCTATCCCTAACTCACTCAAATGCTTAAAGGCCAGTGTTAAATTTTATACAATGTTATTGTTATTATCTCATGATTTGGATTTTTTTTATATTTAAAACAACACACTTCCCACTTTGATAAATGGATATCTAAATTTTTAATTAAGGCACTGATTTCTGCATAATGTAGTGGCCATAGATTGAGCCCATTTTACCCCTACATACACCTTTCACTTCCTTCCTTTCATCCTGATATTCGCATCTTTCTCAAGCCTGTATGACTGTATGAGATAAGTTTGGTTGTGATTTAAACTTTGCACAGTTGTACCCACCATGAAAAGACAAATTTTCCCCCCATATAGCACCCCTGATTATCTGTGCAAATGTCCCTATTCTTGTTACACTTAGTGTTTTGGAGATCCACCAGGGACTACACTGATTGCACTTTCAAAAGCATTGTTCAGACATTCATTGTCACGCATTTTAGAGAAAACAGTACATTGCCAGCTGTTTAAGAAAATGTACTTGCCAATAGAAATTACTCATCATTCAATGATTCAATGGAATCAATCAGTCACTTGCTTTCCAAGACCAACTTATTTAACTTAACTTATATATGGGTGATAGGTGAGGCGTAACAAACAGCATAATTGTTTTTGTAGACAGAAGAGCTTAAGAGTGTTCAAAACTGGGTTCCCAGAGGAAATCCACACAGATACAGGGAGAACATGCAAACTCAACTCAGGCTCTCTGGAGCTCATTAAGTGACAGTAATGACCACTGCCAGAGTGCCACCTTCAATGGAAATTAATTTTCTAAAAAGACTGAATGCTTTCGCACCTAGGGAATAGAAAAGGCTTTGTGGCACTACCTTCCCATTATACCTTTCACCTATCACTTACAATTTTTTTTTTTTACATTTTTTTACAAGAGCTCAGTTTTTTTATGATTCATATATGAATTAAATTGCACATGTGATTAATTGCTGTGTGGGAGTTACTGCAGGTTTTTAGAAGCCTACTGCTTTTAAAAATAAATTGCTGCTTGGAGATGTTGAATGTTGGATTTCAGCTTGTAATGAGACAACGACTCAGTCATCTTCAGTCTTTACACCTTTTTCCAGGAGCTAATACAGAACTCACTTGCCATGACTGCCAAACAATGACTTTACCAGGGGGAATGCATCCCAAAGTACTCCCAGCGAGAGTGGAGAGAAGAAAAAGAAAAATGAGTAAGAATTTTAAACAAGACTAAAGGACTTGGCAGACTGAAATCATTTGACTCTTTCAGACTGCAACAACAGTTTAATTGATTCCTATCACAATACTTAGCCTGTAGTTTAGACAGTGTACACATATTAACATTTCATAGTGAGAAATTGTTAGAATATAATGCTAAATTAATGCAATTATATGCACACTTCACACTAAACAATGGTTATTTCCTGACCCAGCAAATATAGCTGTGGTGGAATAATTAATTACAGAACTCAGTGACCTTTTCTCTAGTGTTGCAGATTTTAAATAGAGCTGGTAATAACAGCATAAGTAAGTAAAAGTATTTGTTCAGACCTATTCTTATACTGTCTCTATCCTGTCTCTATTCAGGGTTAGTTTTACTATTTGATAGCCATTTTGGGTCCCCCTCTAACACCACAAAGATTAGGTTTGCCACACCAATTAAAATAGTAATTAAAATACTGTATATATTACTGTAAAAGATAAGTGTCTTTTACAGTAGTATATACAGTATTTTAATTATTTTAATTTAAGTAATAAATGAAGTAAATGAACCCAATATATATCCCATTATGAAAGTATACCTTCGTTCACTTGCAGTTGCATCATCCTGCATAGTTTCCTACCCTTTGTGTCCCTTTTTACTTTTTTTTTTTTCTTTTTACTTAATTTGTAGCCAATTGTAGACTGCTTCACACTATTTATACTCCCTTTGTCCTCTTTGTTTGGTCTGTTGTAATCTTTCTGTTGCTGGTTGCTTGTGTTTCCTGATCGCCACCTGCTCTTACCCTTATGGTTTGTCACCATGAGGTGCATACATGTGCCCTGGATCAGATGCCACTTCTTCGCAGAGCGACAGGGGTCACTGATGCAGTGTCTGGGGATGATTCCCCCATCTGCTTCATCAGACCTAGTCACCCATACTTGTGGGTGATGCCCCACCTGGCCAGAAAGCACCACCAAGTTCTTTAGCCCAGATTGCAAGCCAGCTCCTGTTTACTAATAATATCAAACAAAAAACCCAACAGTGAAGCGTATTGTTATGGCAGCTGAAAAATACATGCTTATCTGAATGTACCTTCTTGTGGTAATTTGTTCAGAAGACTGGACATTCTCACAGTTCATGTATATTCAAAACTCCACCTATGTTTCAGACTGTCTGTTTGATATAGTTAAGCAGGCGATCTCCTTATAGATCCTCCTGCCTTCCTGTTATGTTATTTCACAGTGTATTTTGATGTTAAAAGAAAATAGCACTCAGTGAACTAGTTAATCTTTTTTTTTTGTTGCTCTAATGTCTAGGACCAATATCTGAGTGCCTACCGTAGTCACTTTCAGAAGTGTACAGGGGTTACCATGGGAACTTTGATCAATCTGTGACTACACAGCCCCATACTCAGCGGGGTGCAATGCACTGTTTTGTCTGACACACTGTACCCATTACCAGTGTTAAAAAGTTTTTTGTTCCACAGATTTCACAGTTTCCTCTCTGTGGAATCTTCCTCTGTAGAGAGCATGTAACATTGTAGTAGTCTCAAGTTCAAAGAGTTTATTGTCATTTGCACTTTAAGGATTAAATGGTTTTTAGGATTTAACGTTTCTATGTGAAATGAAATGAAATTGAAATGAAATTCTTCATTTGCTCCTTGCCACGAATGCCAAATAGTAAAGAGAAAAGACATTTTTTTGTTAACAAGAAACAAAAGTGATAATAATAACTAAATAACATAACAATATGGAATATGAGATTACTGCCATATGATATGGGTATTGTTATTGCCGGTGGGAACCTGCCAATTATGTTCAAATTAAATTATATATATATATATATATAAACCCCTGGATGAACAGTGGCTGATGAGATCTCCTCTCCTTCCTCATGTCCAGTATCAGCTCCTTCATCTTGTCCGTGCTTAGGACTAGGTTGTTGGCAAGGCCTGTTCTGAGTGGAACCTGTCCTGTTAAAACTGCTGTACAGTCTTGGCCAGTGGGCTGCAGCTCACTTTCAGGATGTTGCCAGTCTTCTTGCAGCCTTGGCCATCTTTATGTAGAGCAACAATTGTTTTTTTCCAAATATGATGTGATAACACCAAATTTAACACACCTTCTCCCCATTCACACCTGAAACCTTAGACCTGATACTGCGGAGGAAAAATGGTTAATTGGGCACAATTTGGCCATTTTCACTTAGGGTGTACTCACTTTTCGTGACAGGAGTTTAGACATTAATGGCTGGAGGTTATACATTTCCAAGCACATAATGCTAAAATCGTGTCAGAATTTAATACAAAGCATGGACATGCAATTAAAAGCAATGCATACAGGTCTGTATTTAAACATGTGGGGATGCAACTTTTAAACGAAAAACAATATGTACAGATTTACATTTAAGAGCATAAAGTGATGAACTGTATCATAAAGCACATTGTAAAGCAACCAACTTGACGGCTCAAGTACATTTCAGTCTGTGGCGCTGTAAACATGCCACTTAATGCACCCAGCAACTCTGGGCGTGAGGGCAAGAACCATCGTAAAAAGGGCACCAATCCATCATAGGGCACACAATTAGACACACTCACATTAACACACTAAGGGCCACTTTAGAGACACTAATTAACCAAATGTACATTTGGAAGCCAGAGCACACGGAGCAGGAGCAGAACAGGACCCAGAACCCACAACCTTCTAGCTGTGAGGTGGTCACGCGGCCATTAGGCCACTGAACTGGCCAGCATTAGAGATAAATACCAAGACACAATACAAAGAAACAACAAAAAAGGGCTTGTAATACAATGCCATGTTTTAAATATTTTATATTTGGTGACATTCAAAGTAAAGACACGCATCTATGTTTACTCATGCAGATATATAAAACATATAAAAATGTGATCGAGGGCATTATATCATGTTTAATTAAATTTATGTCAAACACACCCTTAAATGAAATAATCTGAAATGCTTTAGGTGTTTAATCAAAAGGTTGATGGATGTTGGCAACGATAATTTCTGCTCTGTTCACCTGAATTGAATGGAGCTTGATTTTCTGTTTCATGTTGTATATTAGACACACAAAACACAAAACCATGAAAAGATATAATAATAAATAATATGAATGACAATTTTACCCCTAAAATTGACA
>JAUZST010004595.1:0-16197 GCA_034779995.1 Parotocinclus haroldoi | reverse complement strand
GTGTGTGTGTGTGTGTGTGTGTGTGTGTGTGTGTGTGTGTGTGTGAGTGTGTGTGAGTGTGTGTGTGTGTGTGTGTGAGTGTGTGTGTGAGTTTGTGTGTGTAAGAGTGTGTGAGAGTGTGTGAGTGTGAGAGTGTGTGAGTGTTTGTGTGCGCGTGTGTGTGCGCGCGTGTGTGCGCGTGTGTGTGTGAGAGTGTGTGTGTGTGTGTGTGCGCGTGTGTGTGCGCGAGTGTGTGCGCGAGTGTGTGCGAGAGTGTGTGCGTGTGAGTGTGTGTGTGAGTGTGTGTGTTTGTGTGTCTGTGTCTGTGTGTCTGTGTGTGATTGTGAGTTTGTGTGTGTGTGTTTTTTTAAAATATTTTTATCAATATGACCATTTTTCACTTTTATTTCATCCCTTAAAAGTTACGTTTATTGCTACATAATCAATTTAATCAAGCACAAAAACAGCTAACTGTGACTGAGGGAGGGGAGGCTGGTCTGGGGATTGCTCTGTGGCCCTCAGCCAGTTTACAATAACGTTTTAAAAGTAAATTTTCATGGACAGAAAGTGTTATATATTATTTACATATAATAACATCGACTGCACCACAGTATTATCTCGTAATAAATAGATTAAAAATAAATTATAAAAGAATACATTTTGCAGTAATTACGGTAATAATGAGTTGCTCTAATCATTTTATAATAAAATTAATAATAATTACTGAAATACATTTGATATTAATTATGTCAGTACGGGGTATAATCATTAATGATTATAAATCACATAAATGTTGTAATTATTTATTAGAAATAGGTTTATTTTAATGAGTTACTTTAATTGCTATAATAATTTTTTTTTTCTGAATTAATTACTGCATTATACATTTTTGATAATTATTTACATAATTATATAATTATCGTTTTAATAATGAACTACTCAATAATACATTTTATAATAGTACATTGGTAAGAATTAATTACTATAATAACACATTTTTAATAACTAATTACTATCATAATACATAATAATAATTAATTACAATAATAAATTTTTTAAATAATTAATTACTATCATAATTAACTTTGAATAATTACTTCAAATAATAAACATTTTCAGTAATTAATTACTATCATAATACATTCTTAATGAATAATTACAATAATAACACATTTTTAATAATTTATTACAATAATAACACATTTTATAATTACGTATTACGTTTTATAATTATTATGTATTACGTACTAATACATTTTATAATAATTAATTACTTTAACACATTTTAGAGTGCTTAATTACTGTGATAATACAGTTATAATAATTAATTACAATAATAAACATTTTACATGCTATATAATAAAATTAATGACTATTATAATGCATTTTTAATTAGTTACTACCATATTCTAACATCGAGTTTCATAAATAATACAGTTTGCTAATTAATAATAACAATTTTTTTTAGCGCTAAATGTACATCTTAAACTATTTTGCGCTTGATTATTACGATAGTTTTACAGTAAGAGCGGATGATTACAATAAATATTTCTATTTGGATTTAATAATAAAAGCTACGACAATGCTAGAATACGGTGCGTATTTTAAAATAAATAAAACATGAAGAAATCTGATCATAATAAGAGTTTAAATGTTACTATAAAATAAGAAACGGTAACTTTACGTAACGAATTTTAACGGACAAAAGAAATACAATAAGGGAGCCACTAGGGAAAAAAAGGTTTTAATAATAATATATTTAATAATAATCTGATCAGGTTGAGGGTCCAAATCAATGTGGGGCCCCTGAGCAAGGCCCCTAACCCTGGATTGTAACTCCCAAATTGTCCTTATAAGGAAATAAGGAATTAGTTTGCGTAATATTTGCCCCCCTCCCCCGGTTTGCCCGGTATTTATTTTGGTAACTGCTTATGAAATAAAATACACGGGGAGTACCAGAGGGATCTTGTGCTTTTGACGTTCGTCGTGTTTATGTGTTACGGTTATTTTTGCTGCGTGTGGGACGGTGTTAAAATGCAGCAGGCTAAAGGTTCTGTGGTTATTGAATCATGAAGCGCACTCCGAGCGTTCGGCTTCATCCACCGTCATCTCATCAAAAAAAATACATAAATAATTTAAAAACGCTCTGCTGCTCCTCACAGGTCCACAAGTCCAGAGATAACAGTGGCAGGGAAAAACCTGTGATTCATGTCCAGCCAGGATACGGCAGCGGCCTGACCAAGAGCTTTTTACCCATCAAATGTACAAATTTACTCATTTATAGAGCTATTTTACGTGAGTGCAGAGTAGCTGAATAGCCTTGTGGATAACGTAGTCATGGAGATAAAAGAGGATTATGGAGTGAGGAGTATAGTATTTAATGATTACATTATTATTATAGAAATTAAGAATTTAAAAATGTATTATTGTAATTAATTATTATAAATGTATTATAGCAATTAATAATAATAAAATGTGTTATAGTAATTGATTATTATAATTTTATTGTTATAACAATTAATGATAATAAAATTTATTATTGTAAATATTTTTTATAATTTTATTATTATAGCAATTAATAATAATAAAATGTGTTATAGTAATTAATTATTACAATTTTATTGTTATAACAATTAATGATAATAAAATGTATTATTGTAATTATTTTTATAATTTTATTATTATAGCAATTAACAATAATAAAATGTATTATTGTAATTTTTTTAAATAATTTTATTATAGTAAATAATATTAATAATAAAATGTTTTATAGTAATGAATTATTATAAATGTATTTTTATAGCAATTATTAATAATAATAATAATAAAATGTATTTTATGGTAACTCATTATAAAATCTAATTATGACAATAATACATTTTTTGAATGCTTAATTACTATAATAGTAAATTTATAATAATTATTTACTGTGATACATTGTATTATTATTAATTGCTATAATAATAAAATTATAAAAATTAATTACTATAGTCAATTTTGTAAAATACATTTTTTAATATTATTTGCTATAACAATAAAGTTATAATAATTAAATACTATAATACATTTTTTAATAACCAATTACAATAATAATTGTAATTATATATATTAATTGTAATTATATATAATAATATTTTATTATTATATTAATAATAATGTTATTGTAAAATTGTTTATATATATGTATATATGTATGTATATATATATAAAATTATTAATTAGACGAAACCTTGACCAAGGCCCGGAAACTGGGGGCACCCCTGGATCGTGTCGAATCTGTTCGATGCTGTATTTTTTTTATTTTTAGACGAGATTCTATTTGTTAGAGCAGGATGAATTCATCATTCTTCTGCTTGTACTGTGTGCACTTAAAAGCGTCGGCTGCTTCTCACTTGCTCGGCAGCCAAGCTCCCGCTGTTCCATCAAACGCCTTGTGGTATGGCACACGATGAGAAAAGTGGAACGCCTAAAGATCGTTTTATATTAACAAGGGGAAAGACAGTAAATTTTCTAAACTGCATCCAGAGCGCAGTTTTTCAGAACTGGGAGAAAGAGTTCCTGTTAGTGAGTGCCTCATGTTTAGGGCTTTTTTAGCTATGGGGTTCACTCTTTGTTTATCGGATCATCTGAAACCTCATCATGACAACAGACCTAAAACAAGAGCGCCGTATTAGCCTGGGACTGCTGTTCAGTCGTTATCATAAACAGGTCCACGTTTATTCTTTTTTCATGGTTTTTAGCCTTTTCATTTGTAACTTAACACAAACCCGTCCGATTTCGGTGTTCATAGCTCAAAAATTGACCGAGCTACGACTGTTTGAATTTTTCCGTAGTGTTAAGTCAATGGGAAAATTTTCGCAGTAAAAAGCTCGTAGCGGGCGAACTCAACAATGTTCTTCTTAGCTATGAACAAGCACACTTCTCCCAAACATACCGGACGTTTCGGCGTTTGTCCCGTGTCGAGACCGACCGAAAATCGGGTGGATTAATAATAATAATAATGATAGATAATGAGAATAAAATCGGGTAACAATAGATGTGTTGCCCAGCCGTAATAAAATGAAAACAGGTTTAGCGAAGAAAACATCACCACCACGCTCCGTTCTCCACCAATCATGTATCAGTAGTAGTGAAAAAGGTTGCTCTTTTACATTTAGCAGCATTTAGCAAACACCCTTATCCAGAACCACGTACAAAAGCGCTTTGTTCTTCCTAGAGTAACAAACCTCATGTTGGTACAAAATAAGCAATAGCCTAAGAAAACAATCCAATCAGAACCTGCTAGGATCTCAAGTAGGTCAATAACGGCACAAATATTAATAACGGCACGAGTAATAATAACGGCACGAGTAATAATAACGGCGCGAGTAATAATAGCGGCACGAGTAATAATAGCGGCACGAGTAATAATAACGGCGCGAGTAATAGTAGCAGAACGAGTAATAACGGCATGAGTAATAATAGCAGAACGAGTGATAGTAGCAGAACGAGTAATAATAACGGCGCGAGTAATAATAACAGCACGAGTAATAATAACGGCGCGAGTAATAATAACGGCACGAGTAATAACAGAACGAGTAATAATAACGGCACGAGTAATAATAACAGAACGAGTAATAATAACGGTACGAGTAATAATAACGGCACGAGTAATAATAACGGCACGAGTAATAATAGCAGAACGAGTAATAATAACGGCAAGAGTAATAATGGCACGAATAATAATAATGGCATGAGTAATAATAGCAGAACGAGTAATAATAACTGCACGAGTAATAATAGCAGAACGAATAATAATAACGGCACGAGTAATAATAGCAGAACGAGTAATAATAACGGCACGAGTAATAATAGCAGAACGAGTAATAATAACGGCACGAGTAATAATAACGGCACGAGTAATAATAAGCGGCTGCTTATCGTCTTCTAATATCAAAACCCGATTCCAAACTGAGCAAGCCCAGGGTGACAGTGGCAAGGAGAAACTTCCTGGATATAGAAGGAAGAAACCTTGGGAGGAACCAAGACTCAAAAAGGTGACCCGCCCTCCAGGGGTGGCCCAGATGTTCACCAAAATAAGTTCCGTTTGTGGTTCATAGTAGAATTCAGGAAATAATACAATTGAATTAAATAATGTAAAAGATTTGAGATAATGAGTTCTCAGTGGGAGGTCCTTGGAGGTCCATCAACTCCTGATGACTGAACGACTGAGGGAGTTCCTGCACTCTGGGGGGACTGGGGTCTGTTGATGGAGAGCAGTACAGGTGATGCTGAGGTGGAGGAACATCTAAGTGTGTGGGTGCTGGAACTGGTAGCGGAACATCAGCTCGGAGAGAAAAGAGTAAATGTAGTTACTTATGGGTTAGGAGCACTAGGGGGAGTCTATTAATCATCACTGATGCCATGTGCAGCACGAGACTCCGGCAGCACTATCTAAAGTACAGCGGTATCTCGGAAAACGACGAGTCCCAGAGAATTTATCCCAAAAGGAATAATGTAAATTCAATGAATGGGTTCCAGATCCCCAGAAAATCCCCCTGTATAAGTTATTCCATACATTAGTGGAGTCTTATGCAGGAGCTCCCTGGTGTACGATGGAGAAATGTTCAGATAAATCCATCAGAAGCGAAACAAGTCGTGAACTGGCGAGTTTAAGATCATCTCTACTGGATTATTTACATTCTGCCCAAACCCGATTTATGACCGAGCGCCGATCGTACCGGAGCTGGCCGTCTTCTCGCCCCTTCAAGTACATAAAGGCCTTGTTAGGTCTTTCGTCAAAAGTCCGCTTCGTTTACGGGACTCTCTAAGATCGCACTCGAGTGCCGACGCGCGATCGTCCAAATCCAGAATGCCGTTCTCAGGACCTAGCGTTCATGTTCAGTAAAAAACAGGCCTGCATTCGTGGGTGTGAGAGCAAGTTCAGCCCAAATGTAGACCCGCCTGCAGACTAAACATCGCTCTGCACGCACACACACACACACACACACACACACAGAAAGGCAGAGGGGCGGTGGGTGGGCTGAGGTCCACTTCAGAGCTCGGAGCGGGTCCAGACGACCCAGATCAGAAAGGCCTTAGCTCAACCAGGGGCGACGGCAAAGGACCCACCACAAACCCCCCAGCAGGGACGGGGTTTACCGGAAAACCACCGCTCGCCTCCTGCCGATGCTGGGGGAAGTGAGGTCATCGCGACAGCAGACTGCAAACGAGACGCGCGGTGGCAACGTGGGGGGGTAGAGAAAGTACAAAACGTAAACATTTCAGGATCTTCTCGTGCCGTTCGAGTTGTGCTGTGAATCATTCGTAATTTAGAGGAGCATGGCGGCACGGTGCGTAACCGGGACAGATCTCATCCCTCTAATTCAGCGTACTGCACACACACACACACGCACGTCGGTGAAAGGTTTCGAAGTGACCCGGTCATGACACGCTACCGCAGACACTTCACAAAGCTCGGCTCTTAACGCGCGTTAGAGAAGAACAGCGGGACGTACCTTAGCGTCTCTGCAACTCGAACCACGTCCTCGCCATCTGAAGTGGATGAACAAGGCGTGATTCACGGCGTCTCTGAGCCCTTTGTTCTTTGTGATTAACGTCGGTCGAGCCTCACAAGATTCCCAGAAGGGACGTTCCAGGAGCGCAGGTCCGAGAAATACGGAAGGGCGGCCAAAGTTCGTTGGTTTTAGAGCGTTCTGGCCATGTGGGTGCCATGGTGGCACGGGAAACGACCGGTCCCAGAGAATTTATCCCATACGAAATAATGGAAATTCAATGAATGGGTTCCAGATCCCCAGAAAATCCCCCCCCCCCCTGTGTAAGTTATTCCATACGTTCATGGAGTTTTATGCAGGGGCTTCCTGATTTACGATGGAGAAATGTTCAGACAGATCCATCATGAGTGAAATAAGTCATGAATTGATGAGTTTAATATCATCTGTACTGGATTATGGGACATGTGTAACACTGGCATTAACCTACAGTCTGCCCGAAGGTCCGCGGTCGGACAGAGATACGAAAAGACGGCCAAAGTTCGTTCGCTTTAGAGCGTTACGGCGATCTGGGTGCCATGGTGGCGCCGTTTTCAGGGCTGGTTTACCAGACGTCCTTAGATGGACTTGGGCTTTGACCTCATTCTGCTGTAAATAAGCAGGTAAATCCTCAAACGTTTTTCGTATTTGATATGTCATTTTATTTTCAGCCCAAACGAGGGCCGGTCATCGGGCAACATCGTCAGTCGAGGAACAGAATTTCCCGATCACTTCATTATACAGACAATAAACACAAATAAATCGACCGATCAGCTTTGATTGATTGAAAAGAAACTTTATTTAAACTTGATTTATTAGTCAAAAATGTGAATCTTACGAGTACGAGTCTGAATTGTTACCAAGTGGGCGTTTGTACATCGTGAGCACCTCGGTCGGGTTTAATTAAGAGCCGGACTTAACAGATCCGGACTGAAGCTTTGATCGGCGGCGGACGGTGTTTAAGGAAAGACGGAGAGTTTAAACAGCGGCAAACGACGTTCTGGAGAAAATCAGAAAGAAAAGAAGGATCTGCTGATGCTGTATAAGCGTCCCGTAACATTTCTGATCCCTAACATCAACACCACATACAACATCAGTCACTTCGTTTTGGACGGGACTAAACCTGATCTTCATCGTCGTTGCTCTTCAGTCGAGCCGTGACTCCGTTAGAACTTAGACCCAAACCCTCGTTTGTAATTTATCCTGAAGAACCTCGGCTCGTTGGAAGGATCGGGCCCCTCGTTACGAGCTTCATGCATAATAACTGATCCAGGCTTTTACTTGTATAATTAGAACGGTGGGTGTCGTTGCTATGGTGACGTGGTATGTGGTCGGTCAGCGTGGCGTTATGGGGGCAATATCAGCACTCCTGGACTGTCTCTGGTCCCAGCATCGGTCACGTTACCTTGCTTCATTTAGAAACTCCACAAACCACGAACACCGAATCCTGACTTTCCACTGTATCACTCAACTCGGAAACGGACGCAACCAGAGCTCAGACCTACCTGGATGTTCGGATTTTGGGAGCCCAGGTCTGCATTGGCGAGGTCAGGGAAGTTCTTGAGGTCTAGGATGAACGGTTTCTCTTCCTCTGGCGCAGGTTTGGGCAGGACTCGCTCCGAGCGTACCTGGGGCCATCTCCGTTTGTGGCGACGCGCCGGCGTCGGCGAGGAGCTCCTGCTGAGCTGGTTCTGCTGCTGGAGCTCCTCCAGGGTGCGCCTGACGTCCACCGAGCGCGTCTGACCTCCAGCCTGAGGAGACACAAGCACACACAGATCGGTAAGATCTTTACTGGTCCAGAAAAAAACCCCCCAGCATCCTGGTCTGGTTCCACGGCAAAAAAAACCCCCAAAAAACAAATGTGGTTTCCAGTCGAGAACGAAGGGACGACGCTTTTGAACCAAGACTTGAGCAGCTGTAGTTCATTTCAGGCTCACGAAGAAAGTTTTGGGAAATTCTGGTGACAGAAATGTCACTGCGACCACGAGTTAGTGATTCTAGGAAGGGAAAATAACGGAGGCCATTTAATCAGACGTATCTTGAAGCAGCTCGGGGCATGTGGAACAAACACGGGCAAACAAATAATCGACTAACAATCAGAAAAGAAACTCCACGATTTATTATGCAACAACTTCTCGAAACGGGTCGCTGGGTTCCCCTCAAGCAGCGCTGGCACCAGAATGAGGTTAAAGGAGGAGGACCTTTTTCTTTTTAACGCCATCTCAGGACTCTTTCCTCGCCACAGCCTTCTTCAGGTGCTCATTAGCGGCTCATTAGGGAACTCCAGTGCCTCGTATCAACACAATATACCAGTATTTAATGACAGTTTAATTAGGGGGTACGATTAAATTAAAGATTTAAGACTCGAGCCTGAAAAGCATTTCCAAAGATTACGAGAAAATATCAGATGGTCCTCTCACGGGGGAAATAATCCGCCCCGCCAGGAGCTTGAGCAGATCAGTCAAAGTCCAGCACCCAATCCAATCCGTCCAGCTGTGACCCTGCAGCCGGGGCTCCTAATAAACCCATCTGCACCCAAATGTCTCCTAAGGATTTACAGCAGGATTAGAGGGCTTGACGTGCGTTTCCTTCCACGCCGAAGCTTTTAAAGCTGGAATAATAAGAAGTAGGAGCGATTTTATAGCCGCCGCTGAGTTTATAAGCTCAAGCCGTACATCTGATAAGGAGCCGCAGAGCTGTTGTTTTTAGGCCTCCATCCTACATAAGGTACCTATCGCGCCCAAAGCCAGCATGCTACAGGCCTCCCGCTAGCAACCAAACAAAACAGAGGCCAAAGAAACACGGCAGGCACGAATAACGCGCCGTTCAGCTGCTCCTCGCCTCTTCTTCCTGACAGCTGGTCGACATTAAAAGCGACGCCGCACTGAACCGGCGAAGCGCTGCTCGGGATTCTTGGAAGACGGCCCAGGACGGTCCATGCAGGTAAATTATTACACATTAAGCCACATGTATCTCTTTCATCTGGTTTACTTTAATGCGGAGACCCGAAGTCTGGAGTAGGAGCGCGACCTCCCGTCGTTCCCGGATCCACAACAGGACCGTCACACAACTTCGAAATCATCTGCTATCCATCACTGCCAGAGAGCTTTCGGACGTTAAATCCACAAACATCCCAGAAATTCAGCGTCGCCCTGACTCAAAGGGATAATCCTGTAATGGCTTATCGTGCTTTTAGGCCTGTCCTAATAATTTAGGCTCCTTCCAGAGGTTTTTACTTACACGTTAGACATAAAGTTCATCTCTCCCGAGCACCCGGCATTCAACAATGTTTGGATCAGTTATGAATTATCCGGACGAACTGGAGGCTTAGAGGATAAGCTAGAGAATTTACACGTTTCTAGATAAGTAACCCGAAAGAAAAACACGCAATGACGAACTAAAGCCATTATAAAGTTACTTTAAGTTACACAGCACATGCAGTCAGGTGAACGATTAATGAATTACACCAAGCAGATGATAATTATCGTTTTTTTTTTTTTTTTTACACAGGTGCACTGAAGCTCAGTCATTAACCGGATCAGAAACACCTACGTAGGAAACTTTAAACCCGGGCAGGAACGGCACAGTCCGCTCCAAAGAGCACAGGGTAGCTATACTGCATCAGCAAGGTTTTCCAAGCAGATGGGCCAATTCGGAGGGGAATTAAACTTGTGCGGCGCATGAAGGACACATGAGGCCTCAGCTCAGAGCTGGCAGAAACCAGCAAGACCCGAAACCGTTCATAATAAAGCTTTTCTTATAATAAAGTGCTGAAAGAAATCCAAGTGCAATTTAGTGAGTAATGGATTGAAAGTGAAAAGTAAAAGCAAAAAACACTTGCTCTGTTGATGACAGAGCGAACAACAGCCTGTGTTCTGGAGGACCCAGTTCCTCTTTTCCTTTCGGTTGGCTCTCGTTACTAACCTTTTCAGGATTTACTTGCACTAAGAATACAGTACTGTAGAATTTTTTTTTTTAAATAAAGGAAAAACACGATAAACAGAGCAGAAATCTGCACCGAGAGAGAGAGAGAGAGAGAGAGAGAAAGAGAGAGAGAGAGATATTGTGAATCTGAATCGCTCTGTACCGAATCATGAGTCGTGAATTTCGGCAGAAACGAGTCGCTCCACTCACACAAGTTTACACCAAGGACCGCACAAACGACGAGAACCGAGACGCATTTTTCTAGCTAAAATGCAACAAATTAAAAATTTGCGAAATTAACGAGCTCCGGGGTAAACAATTTTACGTGCCATAGTTTTATATATTTAATATACGTTTAATTTACCGAGTATATTCTCTTTACATGGGTCCTTTCCCTTAAATTCTCGTATCATAAGCTTATTAACTTCATATCTTTGTTTCGTTCTGACACTTATCATCTAGCCTGCCCGAGCCTAAATCAGGACAGAGCTGGTGATCAAGCCCGGCCACAGGAAAACTGATCAGTCTACGTAGCACACATCTAGGCCAATCGGGAGGCCTTTCCTCGTTCGGCTCTCGTTCGGAATGTACAGGATATCGTGTAAAGGTTTGCAGGGCGTCTGGGAGCTGCTGTAAATATCCACGGATCTTCTGGAAAGAGGCAGGATTTGTGCTCAGGTCTCCAGTAACATTCCATTCTCAGCCTGATTATCGTTACTCACAAAACACGGAACCTCCTCATTCTGGACCTGTCAACACTTCAAAGAGGCCCGGGCCATGATCCATCAGAGACATCAAAGAGACGCTATAGAACACGATCGGCCATAACAAGAGCCATGGAAACATCACGAGGGGTGAATCACGTATGATAAATAACTCATCATGGATTCAGATCGGCTTTCAAGCTCAGGTCGGGGCAATCGGGTGGAGCAGAGCCTCTAGGACCACATCTGCACAGCTCCTGTTCCTGTCAGGGCACATCTGGAGCCATGATTCGATCGTCCTTCTCTTCTGCTGGCAAACTGCAGTGAAAAGGGGGGTTCCTGATCAAAGCCTTCCTCTGCTGATCACGTGTAGCCTGCCTCGTCTCACTTCTCCGACTCCGACTCTCCCACACGCAAAGCAGATGTTCTTTGCTCCAGATGATAAACTTCACCCTGGAGCTTTCGTGAATTTTGCACTTTCCAATCTCGAACGCGAGCAGGGAATCTTCCAAAAGAGGACGGAGCCCCAAGCCACAGGATTGGACGAAATGAGCAAAGGTGCTCAAATGGACTTCTGGTGATGAGGTCACGGTCACGATGTGTGGTCACGCGTTATCCTGCTGGACGAAGCCATTAGGACATGGTACACTGTGGCACAAGGGGCGTCTTGTCCTCTCTGGGCTCGGAGGCATCCAGGATGGACGGTCACCCAATGGAACCGGGGATGGTGCTCAGAATCAAATCAGGATTACAGATCTTTACTGGAACCAAAGATTAAAAAAAGGAGCATCCGAAAGCCAGGCTCTATCACGGTACGGGGTCGGGTCCGGACCCTTGGAGTATAGGTCATTTACGCTTCGGTGATGCGGCATTAATGCAGAAAAGTACACCGAGATTCTAGTGCCACATAAACTGCCTTCAGGACGACCTCTTTTCCAGGGACGTCCATACGTTTATCAAAAAAGCAATGCAAAACCACATGCTGCACACATTATAAAGGTACGCCTGTGGAAGAAGAGGCCGAACACACCCAAAAAAACATCAATGGAAAGCTGTGTAGTCCAGATCTTCTGAAGATCATGTGAAGATCAAAGGTAAGTTCTTTCTTATTTAGTTTTTCCTGTCCATTTTACAATTCCTCTAGGCCCCCTAAACAGGTCGGGTCCCTTTTTGAGTCTCGTTCCTCCCAAAGTTTCTTCCTTCTGTATTCAGGGAGTTTTTCCTTGCCACTGTTTCCCTAGGTTTGCTCAATTTTGGACTTTCGGTTGGTCAACCAGCTTTACCAGTAAGATCCTGCTCTTTATCCAGTTGAACCAGCAACTCAACCAGCTTTTCCACCATCTTAAGAAGCGAGCTTTGGCTGGTCCGCCAACCAGAGCGGCCTGAGCCAGGATGGAGCAGCGTGGAACGTGTGCAGATATTTGTATTTTAAACAAAAACACCACTGTGTCAGAAGCTTTCACTTCTCGAGGGTCTGTAACGCATTTCAACACCTTCACGTGCCGCGTGAAAACCCAACGTAAGGAGGTCCAGATGAGCGAAACCGCACATAAACCAAATCCGTCCGGCGTCCTGAGCTACAGCAGACGGGCCTCCGTATCTTTCCTCGACACGTTCACCGAGGCGTCTGGAATCAGATTCCCAGAGGAAATCCTTCTCGACTCGGCGTATACATTGAAACCGGCGTATACATAAAAAAAAAAGCTCCTACAGAACCAGTTTGGGGATTCGGGGCGGATATTTTAGGCCGTATCATTGTTTCAGCGAACAGGCGGAACTGCTTAAATGATACGTCTGGCGCACCACAATCCCGTAAACATTTGGGTTAGGGTTCTGAGCCACTTTCATCGTTTCTATCCGTCGTACACAGGCAGTCGACGTTTTATTATCCGTTCCAGATAAGCAAAAGCCCGTTTTTTTTAAACCACAATTCACAATTCAGGACTCAGAAAGTGTTTTCACGCCATATTCACGATCTATAATCCCGTCAGAAAAAAAAACCAAAGCCTCGGCTTTTCACTCCATATGCCTCAAATCGTTTTATACATCGGTTTGAATTTATAATCCTACGCAAAGCATGTGCCCCCGTGGTCGTGCTAATATGTAGTCCACACGCGCTCTGGGGAGGATGGTAACTGAGAGCTTTGGGATAAACCCGGATGAAGATTATGAGCCAGGCCCTCTCGTGCAACGGCTTCTGAGTGAATCCCCACAGACACAGTCCAAAATCTTGTAGAATGCCTTTCCGAAACAGTGGAAGCTGTTAGAACTGCAGAAGAGGGACAGACTTAACCCCTAATATTAAACCCCTAGGGATTTAGAATGGGACGCCACAAAAACTGGTGTCATGTGGAGGTGTCTCAATACTTTTGCACCATTTACATTTACGCCATTCAGCAGACGTTCTTATCCAGTGCGACTTACAATTCATACGGTCTTGCAATCCAAGCAAGCAACGGTGGGTTAAGGGCCTTGTTCAGGGGTCCAACTGTGGCACAGGTGGGATTTGAACCCCGGACCTTCTGGCAGTCCAGTACCTTAACCATTAGGAACCCCCAGTCCCACATCGTTTCCATGTTTATTCTTTGAAGCTCACCAGTCCGAAACAACAGTCACGTTCCTATAATCAATCACTCTTTATCAGGGAGTGGCTGATTTCCCCGTTTGCCGGGTGACATCTGATCAGGGAGCTGCTCGTTCACTTGCACCCACAAACTTTTTAATCTCTGCAATTCACACACCTGCTCCGGGGAGACGAATTATCTCAAAAGTAAGAGCTTTGGCATCATCTGATTTTCTCCCGTATCCTAAAAGTAGATCGCGGGAACCTGGTGAAACAAATGAGACGCCACTAACACAGGTTCGTGGAAGTGGATCGGCGGCACGACCAAAGAAGAGTCCTGAGGGGCACGGAAAAAAAAAAGATTTCTTCGGAAAAGGTTACAAAACCATCTCTAAAGAGTTTGGATTGCACCACCAATCCACTGTCAGGCATACTGCCCACAAATGGAGTTGTAATTTTCCCCAGGTCCGGTCGAAACCAAGAAAGATCACACCAAGGGCAAGGTGCTTAACAAAAAGGAGTGCAGAGCGAATTCTAAGCAACTAAAGGTCGCTCTCAGTTTGACTCATGTTAACGCTCACCATCAGAAGAACGATGAACAGCAGAACAGAAAGCAGCTGCTCTCAAAAAAAAAAGGAAAGGTAGAAACCGTTTAAGCCTATTCAAAGTTAACCAAGTGAACGTTAAACCGCCGTAAGAGCCTTCTCCTATCTGTGAAACACGGTGCTGGTAGGATCACGGTTTGCACACAGATTACAGATGTTCAGGACGAGCACTTGGATGTGAAAATCTGATACAAAGCTTGTACAATTAGACCAAGAACCCCAAATCTACTGGAGAGAACAAATCCGAAAAGGGCGTCACACACTCACCCGGTCCGGCGGAGGAATGGGAGAGAACATACCAAATCACGTTGCCACTAACCAGAGCTCGAGGATCAAACCCGGACCACCAGCTCTTCCCACTGCACAACAGTTTGCTCTGCGAGACAATTAAATGATGAAAGGGCTTTAGGTGTTCCCACTCCCAAGTGTGATGGAGGCCATATGGGATGGCACCGCTGGGACCCATTCTTCCGAGGAACAGGCTTTGATGTCTGTTTTTTTTTTAAACCTCGGTTGTGTAATAGAATAGGATTAGAGGCAGTTGTTCCCCAACACTGCTCATTTTTGTGCGCGTTCCCCTCCTCAAACACCCAATTTAAGCTCGCGGCAGACCTCTAATTAGGCTCCAATGGGTGTGTTAGGGTAGGAATCAGTCAAACGTGCACTGCTGGGGAACACTGCTCTGCTCTAATCCTTAACGATCACGTGCACAAAAATAAATACGCAAACGTAAACAGGGCTGGACGGAACAGCTCGCGGTTGGGTTTAACGCGTACCGTGAGAGCTGCGCTGCTCCTGGGTTTGGGCTCGCTGATCTTCTGCTTTCTGCTGGGAAAAGTCTGAACTGACAGAAGGAAAAGGGTGAGGAAAGCCACCGTGGGTACAGTTCCGATCCGAGCGCGCATCGCTGCACTAAACACGCGGGGGGGAAAAAGCACAAAAACACAGCACGAAAATGAGCCCGTGCGCTCGTTCCGCTCTTTGCGCTTCGCTTCGTTTTGGCTCCGTGCGCTGCGCTCCAAACACTCAATCCATTAGAGGAAATCCCGAGTTAAATCCGAGTTAGTGCTGAACTTCTGACTGGTTCCCGGACGCATTTCAGCAGAGTGCGATCCCCTCTGGTCACTCCCTCAACTCACGATGAAGTTTCACCAGCTGCTCCACGCGCAAGTACTGCAGCTCGACTGACTAACACACACACACCGAGTGCGCAAATTTGCCTCTACGCACAAGCCCGTGGTCTCAGGGTTGCCAGATTGATAGACTATCCCTACTCTGTGCCCACCGTAGGAAGCCCTCCCAGTTTCATACTCACACATTAGACCCGAGCCAAATTACAGGCTCACACAAAACCCTCTCAGTCACCAGAAAGGGGGCAGACACTTACATCAAAACATGTCCAGCGGTCTGGGTGGGCCAACAGATAGTAGAGCCCACCCTACACGAGAATCCACCCACCCATAAATATCTCTCAAAAGGCAACAAGAAAACTTCAAATAAGCTTAAAATTAAGATACACTGGCAGTGTTTATATGCTTTATAAACAGTTAAAGCTACTATTATTATAGATATACTCATATAATATAGTATTATTATTATTATTATATATATTTGTTATTATTATATATATATTTGTATTATATTATTATTATTTATATATTTTTTTATCATCATCATCATCATCATCATTATTATTATTATTATTATTATTATTATTATTACTATTATCATTATTATTATTATTATTATTATATTTTGTTTTTATCATGATCATCATTATTATCGTGATTATTATTATTATTATTATTATTATTATTATTATTATTATTATATTTGTATTATATATTATATATTATATATTATTAGTACTATTATTATTATTATTATTTGAT
>JAUZST010004594.1:0-16199 GCA_034779995.1 Parotocinclus haroldoi | reverse complement strand
TCTCTCTCTCTCTCTCTCTCTCTCTCTCTCTCTCTCTCTCTCTCTCTCTCTCTCTCTCTCTCTCTCTCTCTCTCGGGTGGCTCCGTGTTGGTGCTGCACTGTGATTCAACAAATGTCATGCTGGGATGATGCAGATATGACAAAGCAAATGTGGTAATTTAGCTGGTTATGGCATGAGCACATAGCGACCGTTAAGGTTATTTTAAATGCCTAACCTACAGTCTAATTCTTGACTGGTGAGGAGGATACGAGCTGGGGATATGCAGTCTGTTGTGCTGTTTGCAAGTTTGGTGATCCAGTGTCATGTTTTTTTTACTCCATGCACTACTGTGTTATACTTTGGACATCAACATGTTAAAACTTGAATGAAACCAGTAAGAATTCAGTTGAAAAACACATCTCGGACAGTGCACTAATGTTGGCATATGCCACATTTCATTTTCTTAACTAGCTTACTGTGCTATCGTCTTAGACCACTATTCGATTTGTTGTTTTAGGCGTAATGAGCATGTTATAACTCATTCGTACATTGAACCCAAAAAATTCAAATTTGGGTTTGTCACTTCATAATGCTTTTTTCCACTGAACTTTAGCATATCTTAGCCTTTTCACCCTGTTCCCCTTCTGAAAAAAAAGTGTTTTGTAGGCTATTAGACCCTTCCAAAAAGACCAAGCTGATCAAGCTTATATTATAGAAGGGTAAAACTTGGCATCCTGATGAGTCTGCTGGATAGAAGATAACGACCCTTTTTTACAGTTTTTAATACTGCATACAAGTTTCCTGTAGTTTCTGTTTGTATTCTAATAAAGAATAAATATATATGGTCTTACCTTTTTAAAAACAATGGTACATCTAATGTAGTAGTGACCCAATACTTTTGCAGTGCTGTATTTTTAAGTTAAGAACGTTTTAGGTTATTTAGTTAGGTTTGCTCCCTGCAGAGGCTGCATAGTCTGTTTGATCAGGGTTGCATTTATGACATACCGCATGAAAAAAGTAATAATTGAATATCCTAAATTATGAATCTAATTGATCCCAGAATATTTAACACAGCGATTCCGAACTTGGAAGTTTTCCCTTTTATTTTTATTGTGATTTTAATTCATTTTGCTTTTGGTTTGCAGCTGCTCAAACACAATGCTTCTCTGCTCGTCAGTGAGCAATATCGAAGAAAACATGAAAGCAAACAGCTTTATCTTCGTACCGTTACAATTAAAAATTTCTACAAATTCCCTGAAACGCCCCTGATTCAGCCAGGCAATGCCAATGATTGCCATTTTCTTTCACCTGTCCCACTGATCACAACTCTTGCCTGTTTGAAGCATTTGATCAAATGTGTAAAGTGTTTAAATTGTTTTTCATTGGATAACCCTCTGGGGTGCTCTATGGGTTTTTTTTTTTTTTTTTTTTTTAAAAGAACAATTTAAGCCAACAATTCTGAAATTTCTGTTGTTTTACCTTCACTTGAAAACCAGATTCAGTTTTCTGATTCATCATTTAGGACCAACTTCAGACATATAGCAAACCTCAAATAAGTAAATGAAGTTTTTCTTTGTTTTTTTTTTTTTTAATTTGCCATATTGTGTGTCTGTCTATAGAGTACTACCCAAACTGTGAGGTGATGTTCATGGGTATGGCCAACATCCACTCCATCAGAAACAGTTTTCAGTCCTTGAGAGCTGTGTGCAGCCAGATACCTGATCCTGGCAAGTGAGTATTCCGTTCTGACCTTTACTATTGCTTTTTTTTTTTTCTAATTACTTTTCTTTTCTTTATTTTCAACTCATTTTGTCTGCATTTGTGTTTTGTTCTGAAAAAGAAAACATCCTGTTCTCCTGACTCTCTTACTTGCTTATATTCAGACACTTTATGAATGCAAGCATACGTCTATTTTGAAAGTGTCGTTACACGTTTGTTATAGTTTAGTTTTACCACCCTTGCACACTAAAATTAATTTTGAGAGACGCAGACAGGCCGAGACGCAGACAGGCCGAGACGCAGACAGGCCGAGACGCAGACAGGCCGAGACGCAGACAGGCCGAGGCGCAGACAGGCCGAGGCGCAGACAGGCCGAGGCGCAGACAGGCCGAGACCCAAATAATAAATGGATTTATACAGATGGATCAAAACAGGCATCCATATTGCGGGGGCAGTTTTCACAGCTGGGTATCACTATAGTATCAGACCAACCTTCAGGAGGATTTTCACAGCAGAAACCTAGGCCCTACAACTAGCACCAGACTTCATGTAAAGGGAGGAACTCAGGGAATGCTTCATCTGCACAGACTCCTGCATACAAACAAAGCTTTAACCTACAAAAACGACTCGAAAAACACCACCAACAAACTGCTAATATAAACAAAGCGCCGCAGGAACACAGTGCAACATGCTGCTGGATACCAAGCAACAGTGGATTTTTGGGCAACGAGAATGCTGACAGGTTGGCAGGATCAACAGAAGGGCATGCGACCGTCCAACTCCCTGTTCCGCTCACAGATGCCTTTCCAATCATTAAAGCACCCATGAATGACAAATGGCAAGAGTAATTGCATAAGATGACGAATAACAACAGATAAAATGAGATTTATACAAGGAACGGATTTAAAAATCGGCTGCATCAGGCCGCATACACAATGTGCCCACAAGTATTTATCTACAGGAAAGGGACCAGCAGTCTATCAGATATGCAATGCCATTACCAGATCAGGTTTGAGTTAGTGTTGCGTTCTGTGTTTAATAATACCTGTGCAGCTCAAGGCTCAGATGAACTGAGACAGGGTTTATTTACATTTACGGCATTTAGCAGACGCCCTTATCCAGAGTGACTTCATACATACATTCATACAGTCTTACAATTCAAGCACTGGTGGGTTAAGGGCCTTGCTCAAGGACCCAACTGTGGCGGCTTGGAAGAGTTAGCATTTGAACCCTGGACCATCAGGTCCATAGTGCAATACCTTAACCGCTAGGCTACCACAGGCTATTGAGCCCAGCAATCCTGATGTATTTAATCCTGATACTGTATCAACGGTCACCGTTATATATTATTTAAGCTTATATTTACTGATTATAAAAATGAGGGACCTTTAATTAAATTTCCCCAAATTTCTGAAGAGCAGTGTAGTGTTTGTTTCAGGTATAGGTCCTTATAACTAGACTGCACTCTTTATGCATCCAGTGCTGGATCGTAGGAACGGTTTTTCTTGACCTAGTTAAAAGAAACTGTCTGATTGCGTGCTGTTTGTCCCAGTGCATCCTAATGCTTGGGTTCTGTCTACAGCTGGCTGTCTGCACTAGAGAGCACCCGCTGGCTGCAGCACCTGTCCGTCATGCTGAAGGCGGCCACACTGGTATCTTCTGCAGTTGAAAGGGAGGGACGTCCGGTGCTGGTGCATTGCTCTGATGGCTGGGATCGCACACCTCAGATCGTGGCTCTTGCCAAGATTTTGCTCGACCCCTACTACAGAACCATTGAGGTAAAATCGAGTCCCGTTGTCAATCCATTATGATGAAGATGGGCAGTATGTACCGGTACTGGTTCTGATTCTGGTATGTAGAAATATCGGTTTGCTGAAGATTTGGCTGCACAGTTTATACCCCACAGCATTTGTTGATCAGTCACACTGTAGTGTAAATGCACCAGGTTTTACTCCAGGTACTCCAGATTCCTCTTCATGTCCTCCCCATGTCCCTGTGGGTTTCCTCCGGGTACTTCGTTTTCCTCCAACAGTCCAAAAATGTGCATGTTGGGTTAACTGGTGTTTTTAAAGTGTCCCTGGTGTGTGCACTGATGGATTGGCACCCTGTCTAGGATTGTTCCTACCATGTGCCCTGTGCTGCTGGTTAGACACTGGCTTTTCCCCATGGCCCTGATCAAGATTAAGTGGAAAGGAAAATGAACGATTTTTTTTCCCTCACACTGTTTACCAAATGGAATGCAGGATTATTTTTCCTTGTACAAGCTTCTTTATTGTATGTCAAAGAATCAGATAACTATTGGGTATGTGCTTATTTCTGAATATGATTCTCACTGCTTATTCTCTGTTCTCTTTGCAGCCTTAAAAACCGCATCCACTAATCTGTTGATCGCTTTGACTGAACGGTATTCTTTCATCTCTGCAGGGTTTCCAGGTGCTGGTGGAGACAGAGTGGCTCGATTTTGGCCATAAGTTTGCAGACCGCTGCGGGCACGGCGAGAACGCTGAAGACGTGAACGAGCAGTGCCCGGTGTTCCTGCAGTGGTTGGACTGCGTCCATCAGCTCCTAAAGCAGTTCCCCTGCCTGTTCGAGTTCACCGAGGCCTTTTTGGTGCGTGTCCCATTTATTTATTACTTATTCTCGAACGACCTGGTTTTGTCTGAACACCGTATTATATACTGATATACAATACTTAGAAATGCTGTATGGGATACTGTAGTGTACTGGAATAGACTAACTAATCTAATCTAATCTCTGTCACTGTTGTAATTTAACTTTTTAACCCCTATATTACCGTATCACACACATTAGTAGTTATAGTCCGGCAGTTTAAATTCCATGTGAACCAATGCAGCCTCTGATGCAGAAAGATTCGTTAAACTAAAAAGTTGAATGGAGCACATGCTATATCCATATGAGTAACAGAGTACACCCAAGGTAAATGAGCATTTCAAACCGTCGCTCATGTCATCAATATAACAGGCAATACAGTGCTCTGTCATATAAAAAACAGTTTGTCCTGCCATTAATATGTTCGCGGCATGTCTACAGTGAAATAAGCTTTTACGCGTCTTAAGTAGTCATTCAAATAGAAATCAATGTGTTGGTCATTATTGTTATTATATAAATTTCTGTTTATGCAATTTCATTTTTTGGCCACTAGAGATCAGTCATATGTCATATATAACATATTTGTTCTACAGGATTTGTTAAAAGTCAATTGACATGCTTTTGAGATATTGCAATGGTATATTGATATGGTCGTCTTTGATATGTCACATGACCTTTCCATTGGGGGGGGGGGCATTTCCATGGCATACCTAAAATACAGGCCTCCTCAACCATTACTTACTGGGGTAATCAGGTATGTCATTTTTCCTTCGATCCACCCAAACTTTAAAGACCAAATAAATGCACTACAATGGAAACTGAAGATAATTGAGTTTAAAGTTTAAAGGCCGTGTTTAGCACAGTAAGCTTTTTTGCACTTGGTTTAGTATATAGCATACATGCTACATACAGGCAAGGCAACACGGGGGATCAGTGGGGTGGCATCGCTGCCTCACAGCAAAAAGGTCCAGGGTTCAATCACAGGGTGGGGCGGCCTCGGTCCTTTCTGTGTGGAGTCTGCATTAGCGTCCCGTCCAGGGTTGTTCCTGCCCTTGCGTCCAGAGTTGCCGGGTGGGACCCTGTGTGGATTAAGTGGAAAGCAATACATGGATTATATACAGAGTACTAAAATGCAATATATTAAGTTAAATTAAGTTTTATTAACTTACAAATGTATTTCTATAGCGCTTTTTACAATGGGGCATTGGGTCAAAGTAGCTTTACAATATTATATGATCTTAAAAGGCCAATCCCAAATTGAGCAAGCTTAGGGCGACAGTGGAAAGGAAAAACTCCCTGAATGTAGGCACCTGTAGAAATGTAAAAACGGACCCATCCTTCTTGTGGAGGCCTTAACTAAAATAGTTAAGTTAGTGTTAATAGTAAAAGTTAAGCAAATAATAAAAATTGACTTGAAGAGTGCAAAAGATTTGCGATCTTGATAATACTATACTATTAATAATATTAGTAGTAGTAAGTTAGTAGTTTTATTTATTTTATGAAGTGTAAAAAGGATATTCATGAGAAAATCGAATAACAGTCAGTGTTGTGAACTGAATTGTGAGCGTTGTAGTACTAAGTACAGTATAGAATATGGTGCTGAGATGGATCACCTAATGTGTAATTTTAAGGAACTTTGGTATAACGCTGTGCTTTTTTACATTTACATCCATGGCATTTAGCAGGTACCTTTATCCAGTGCCCTGCCTTGCTCAGGGACCCAATAGTGGCAGAGGTGGGATTTGAACCCTAGACCTTCTGGTCTCTTTGAATCACTAAATCTGTCTCACTGATGTTAGGCACATATAGGTAGTAATGCACTGTAACCGAATTTTCACTGTGCGCAGGTCAAGCTGGTACAGCATACATATTCGTGTCTGTACGGTACTTTCCTGTGCAATAACGCCCGCGAGCGAGAAGCTAGGAACGTCTACAAGAGGACATGCTCCGTCTGGTCCCTGCTTCGTGCTGGCAACAAGAACTTCCAGAACTTTCTCTACATCCCCTGCCACGACATGGTAATCTCTTAAATTGCCCTATTAAACAAGATTAATAACTTTCTGATTCCTTTTTAATTGGAATCATTTTCTTTAATTATAATTCATCACTGTGCTGCATAGAACTGTTTACTTTTTCATGTCTTGGTAATAACCTATTGGCATATAATTACAGTTAATCTGAGTAGTTTTGAAAAACTGGTTGGATTTCTGAAGCTTCTTTTTTTTTTTTTTATTCTACCGAAATCCCCTGAAGGTGGAAGCTTTGCCTCATACATTCCAAAACTAATAAAGAGCCTCCTTTATGCCGAGCATTTGTTAGACGAAGCTAAATCCTAAGGACGCACCGCGTTCACATCTTCTTAAACTGTGTGTTGGATAGACTTTGCCCGATCGTGTCCCAGAAAGAATGCACCCCTGTATTAACCTTTGACCTTCTGTGGCAGGTCCTGCAGCCAGTGTGCCACACAAGAGCACTGCAATTATGGACTGCTGTTTATCTGCCAACGTCATCCCCGTGCACCGCAGCCGAGGACACCATGGAAATCTACCTAAGCCCCTCCTCTCAGGGGGAGGACCTCACATCGCGCTCCCTTGATAGGTCAGTACACCTGTTTTGAGATCGCAGCCTGGATGGAAATGGATTGTGTGCAGAGTCTGCCCTCTTTTGGACAAAAAAAAAAAAGTAAAACAACACAAAGTACTCGCGACTGAAATCACTTTGCAATCTTACTTGTGTGAGGTAAAGTTTTGGAAATTATGGGCTACCTTTACTGCCACCACCACATGAATGATGTGTGCAACATGATTGCTTATGATTATTATAATTGACTGAGTTATTGTAATTGGTTAATGAGTTATTGTTATTGTAATTCATCTAACAGTCAACAAGTCTTGCTTTATGAATCACTGCACTATCAAAAAAAAAATTCCATCATTTTCTTAAGGTTTAAGAAACTGTGGGTGTGTCCTGGCTATGTTTGTGTGCTTTTTTTGTTTTAATTTTTTTATTATTATTTTTTATTACGTGCAAGTGTGGCGTTTTCCCCCGGTTAGGCATACAAACATAGTCGACTCAAAAACGCAGAACAGAGAAATCTGTTTTCTTAAAATGAGATTTTAATTCATGATTTTGATTGAATCACATTTGTGTCTTATTTCGAGTGAGATCTGGTGACTGACTGACTGAGTACAGTTACCTTGTTTAAGAAACCAGTTTTAGATGATTTTATCTTTTGGGGCATTACATTTACATTTAAGGCATTTAGCAGACGCTCTTATCCAGAGCGACCTACAATTATTACAGATTTACAATCCAAGCAATTGTGGGTTTAAGGGTCTTGCTCAAGGACCTTCTGGTCCAGAGTCCAGTGCCTTTACTGCTAGCCATGGTATGGTGGTAGAAGATGGTACGCTGTGTTCATAAAGGAATGAACAATTATACTATTGTTATTAGGCTGTGGTATTTAAACGATGCTCAGTTGGCTTTAAGGGACCCAAAGTGTTCTCAAAAAATATCCAACCTGCACCACTATCCAGATTTTTTTTTTTTTTAATTATTTTGTTGTCAAAAACAAGTGCGTGTCAAAAAGTAAGTGTAGGCTTAGGGTTACTGCTCCTGCTCTTCACTAATCGTCTGCTTTTTTCCTCTACATAGGCTTCCTAAAACCCGCTCAATGGAAAACTTGGTGTCTGCGTTTGAGAATGGTGTGGCGCTCACTCGCACCTCCAGTGACCCCAACCTTAACAAGCACTGCCAGGAGGAACGACCACCTCTGGAGCCGATGACGGGCCAGACAGGGAATCTTACGGAAAATCCCGAGGCTAGTTTTGAGCCAGGACTGGATGATGAGGACCAGGAGGTGGAGACATGCACCGAGACCCCACCTTCAGAATGTTCAGAATCTGGACAGGATGGCTGCGTGGATGCAAGTGCAGAGCCTTGTTTCACCACGCAGCCTTTGCCAGCCTTGCCTCATCCCTTAACTTTGGACCAAGCACCTGCTCTGGCGCAAGCCTCGCCCATTCTACATCACGCTCTGAACTCCAGTCCACCTTTACCGCAGGACGTGCATATTAGGACTGCTCCAACCACTCAGTTTTCTGCTACTGCTGCAGATCCACTGCTTAACACTCCTGACTTGAATGGCACAGAGAAGCTGGAGAGCGCCGCTGAGATTCTTAGCATCTCTTCACCAGCTGCTGCTGCTGCTGCTGAACTTTTGGAGATCAAAAAACTTAGCGCTCTGGTCCAGTTAGAAGATTCAACAGAGACCATCAAAGATGAGAATGAGAGCCCAGCCGAGCTTCATTGTGTTCAGAAAGTGAACGGAAGGACCCAAGCTTCACCTCTGGCCCCGAACGATGAAAAATGGACTCAGAGTGTTAAGAAGATACTACGTGCCCAGGCGGGGAACACCAACGGCGCTCTCAGAGAGGCTCCACGAAGTCTGGGCAGTCCAATCCAGCCCGCTTGGATGTCGGCGGTCAGAAATGCGGCGCTCTGCAATTCGTCATCGTTTTCCTCTGCCCTGGGCCCTTCGTTCCGGCAGGCCCCATTGGCCCACTGCCTGGACGACGACGGTCTCCCTGTGGCCCTCGATGCCGTGCAGCAGCGTCTGCGCCAGATCGAGGCCAGCTATAAGCAGGAAGTGGAGGTGCTCCGCAGGCAGGTCAAGCAGCTACAAATGAAACTGGAAAGCAGGCAGTATAGCTCACCTCCTTCTGAGCCTGACCTGTATTACGAGGATGACATAGTGAGTGTTTTCTCTTTTTTTTTTTTTTTTTTTTTTTTGCCTGTACTGAATGCTCACAAGCTGCAGTCTTATATAAGCAAATGAATGGGTGCCTAATATCAGTTGTAGCAGTATGGCTATGCATGCTAACGTATGCATTATGTTATGTGAAACAGGACGCTGACCCGTCATTGCCATAGTCGCATAGCAGCAGCAGTAGTGGAAAAAATTGGTTGAATAAAGAAGCGTTTGAATTCTGAGCTTCCACGGTGTAGAAGACAGATCTTCATTTCTCATTATAATTCTTAGGACCTCTGCTATTAAAGCATGCAGACGTCGATCAGATTTTAAGCAGCGCTTGTCTGTTTTGGTCAATAATCTCCACACATTTTTCTGTTCCCTTTCTAAACTCAGCAGTTTTCAAAGTTTAGAACCAATACTTAGTAAGGAAATGTCTTATCACCCAGCCTACAGATTTGTTTTTTGTTCTGATCTGCCCGCTTCTATTCACTCTTCGTTGCAGACGTGCCTGCGAGAGTCAGATGATGGTGATGAAGATGACTCTTTCTCAGCACACAGTGAAGACCGCCTCAGTGAGGGAAGCTGGGACCGCGTGGAGAGGAAGGATACAGAGGTAAACTTCTTATTTAAAGCAGTGATCTGAGTCTGTGACGTCGAGTGGTTTTCCCATCGAAATATTCCCCAGTACGCCATACTCCCTCGACCGGCCTGGCTGTTTACCCAGCGTAGCTGCTTTCATTACTTTCTCAGGTACATGGTGTCCCTTAAAGTTGGTGTTTTATGTAAAGTATATATGTTGAACACAACACCTCAGCAGACCCCATCAGTGAAGTTTCAGTGACCGAGATGAGGCACTGGTAATAAGTGCACTATGTTGCAGATTATAATAAAGACTTGTTTGGCTATGTGGAGTGTTTTATATGGAAAACTTTTTAAATGTTTTTTTTTTTTTCAAAAAAAGGAACTCCAGTATTCCTGATTAAAATATTGACTTTTTTGACAGCTTACATTGTGTTAAGTACATGTGGTCCCCGCTTTACGATGGGGATACATTCTACAAATCCATCGATAGTTGAGTCTTTTGGAAACTGAGAAGTTGGAGTTCTTTTTTTTTTTATTTATTTATTTTTTTTAAACTTTTTAACTTTTAAGCATGCTTCTGAATATTCCATTTCTCTGATCCTCACACAGGTTACCAGATGGGTTCCAGACCATATGGCGTCACATTGCTTCAACTGTGACAGTGAATTCTGGATTGCCAAGAGACGCCATCACTGCAGGTAAAACTACACTACTATTACATTTAAAGGTCTGTTTTTTTAGGGTTGTATCAAATTCATTAAAAAAAACATTTATTTCAGCTGGATTTGATGTGTTCTGTCATAGAATTAACTACTGACACATGTGTACAGGAATGCTGTTACACTTGTTGATGCATTGAGGTTCTGAATAGGTACCAACAATGTTTCTGGGCAATAACAACTGGCGGTGGGCGATATCTTAAAAACCGTATCATGATAAAGATATTTTCACAATAAACGTTATTTATTTGTTTGGCTATTACATTACATGTGATCGCAGGCAAAATACATTCGTATTACCCCATAGTTAGTGATTTCTATTCAAAATCTGCTGTATTTCATCCAATTAAACAGGGACTAATTACCCAAATTTACAATGAAACATTGATGATATCCTCGATGTGCTCAGAAAAGTCTGTTTCATCAACACATTTCATCACGATACGATTATTATGAATTATTTTCATATTGTCCGCCCTTAATAGGTATTACAAGCAATCTAATGATGATTTAAAGTGTACTGGAGGATTTGTATAGGTTGTTTGTGAATACCAGTGTATTTTTGGACTTTTTTTCGGGTCTGTGGCGTCCTGGGGCCAGTCCTCTGGGGATACGGCCATCTGATTTTTTTGGACTGCGTATATATCAAATGTTATAGAACATTTCTCAGTATGCTCGCTATTATTTATATACACAAAGGATAGGTTTACAAAATAGGCAAAAGTGGACCAATTCTGATCTTATATGTCATATGTGACACAGCCATGCTATTTTGGGAGATTGGAGAACCAAAGAAGTTGCCGTGGCTGAATAACGTGCCCTTTTTAACATGATTAAAAAAGTATGTGTTACTGCTTGCTTCATTTGATTGATTGCCTCTGGATGAGCATGTCATGTAAAGTACTGCTCTCAGGGCCTGAGCATGAGCTGTTCTGACGAATGTTTGTTATAGATCACATTTTAAAAAGTTGAGAGCCTAACAGCCTAAAAGTATAAGTTTTGTTGAGAACAGATCAGGGCCACCTTTGCCTACTCGTTGGGCAGAGCCAAATTTTGCCGTTTTATCTAGACTAGATATGGTGAGTGATGGCACGAGTGCTACTTGCCTCAGTAATGTGCCAAAGCCAATGCAGAGTATTCCTAATTTCCCCAGCAAATAGCTAAGATAGCAGTATCCTCATGAACTGCTTCTCTTGGAACAGCCACTCCTTTATGTTTGTCACGTATGGATACGTTTCCTATTTGCTTAAACTGTGCAGTATGGTCTGAATTCAGTGGTTTCTCTATGATTAAAAGCATCTAGTAGTAGACTTATGATGCTGTACTTGCTTTCAGTCACCATGAATTTAAAACTAAAAGGGAACATTGAACTTTCTGATGAGGGAATTCTTTATTAGTTGCAAAGTGGTGAAATGTACAGATTACAGCAGCAAAGCAGTAGATGGTAAGAAAGTGTAAAAGAATGAAGTGTATTTTCGTATGTACAAGGGGTATAACTATGTACCACTGCGTCTGTCTCTGTAGGAACTGTGGCAATGTGTTCTGTAAAGACTGCTGCCACCTGAAGCTGCCCATCCCAGATCAGCAGCTTTACGATCCGGTGCTCGTCTGTAACACGTGCTTTGACGTATTACTTGAGAGCAGAACACGGGAACTCCGCTCACAACAGCTCAAAAAGCCCATCGCCACAGCCTCAAGCTGAGCACACTTCTCAGATTCTTACACTGCGGGCTACCCAGGCCCCCTGCGTAGGTGCCCTGAGAGGCGCCTGCTGTTTTTGCAGAGGTGCAACACCCATGCTGATTCGTGAGGAGCGAGGAAGTGGGTCTTTATGAGCTGAAGCACTGTGAGGAAATGGGACTGCAAAGACAAGATGTGTACTTAATGCCTGGAAGGAGTTCCAATGAGAGAGCAAGGATATATGCTGAAGATTTTTAGAAACTAATCTCCTCTCCGGCCCAGAGAGAGAAGGCGTATTGGCGAAATCCTGTCAGCATCCTGCTGGGTAAAGGCTTTGCTCCAGTACAGGGTGATGTGACTGCCCTGACATGAGACTCCGAGAAGCTGGTTCATCTCAATCAGGAATCACATCATAATCCATAACTCCGTATAAATCTCCATTATGGTATGATTACGCTGATGAACTCGCGTTCAAACACGCTTCGGAGGACAATCTTTCAACGAATGCGTAGCCTTGCTCTTCAACCAGAGGGTTACTATGGAAAGTAAAGTTTAAAAAAAGCTGCTGCTGCTACAGTATTTAAAAGAATTATAATTTTGTATCATTACTTTGCGTGCTCTAAGATGTTGTAAATTTGAGGGAAATCTGAGACCAAGCCTAGGCCAAAAGGGAGAGAACACACAGTATGTTAACCTGCTGTGTTCTGGTCTGCCCCGGTCCTGTCCGGTTTGTTCTGGTGGGCTATGCCTGTGCTAAACTTGAATGTGGTGTTTGTCTGTTTTTATGTCTCGGGAGGTGCTGAATAGACGTTTCCATTTGAATCTGATCTGAAGCAAGTTTTGCGGATCGTCGCTTGGTTAGCGGGAGCTCATCTTGCTTGTACATGATAGTCGGATATCACTGGGACGTTGCTTGTTTCGGTCTTCACTCTATGATAAACATGCTTTGAACAGATCTGGACACATCTGGAATTTATTAGCGGTGATGTGATAATGTTCCTCCTGATAATTTTGGCCATTACTGTGCTGATTTGACAGTTTTTTTTCCACTAGGGGTCTCTTGTCCTAAGATGAGCCCTTGACTCTGTTTCACATTGAACACAGAGTGGAGAAGATTCAACACGTGGTACATTGTAAAAAAAAAAAAAACGATCAGGAGGACCCAAAACCTTTTGCCGAACTACACGGATCCTTTCGTGAATTCCCAGTGGAGGATTAGCCTGTGAATGTGTTGGTTATATTCACCTACATTTTCACACAGTTGGCTTTTCATTTCCAACTAATAAATATGTGTGCTGTTAAAGGCAAAAGGGAGACCAAAAGCATAAAGTGCTTATTATCCATGACATCTAATACAAAATCACAGCTTAAGTAAAGACAACATGATTTGGGATTCATCTGAATTTGGTGAGGATTGATCATGTCTACAATGCAAGAGCAGAATTTTGGAATTAGAAAAGAATGAAGCTCATTCTAATTTAATCCACATCCAGCCGGAAATCCACTGCCTGTTAGCACAATAAAATTCTATGTGTAGTACAAATGAATACATTTCAAATTGCCCCGGTTATCAGTTGCCCCCAGACATCTGCCTGCCCCCAGGGTGGTGGAAATGTGTTATGTACTTGCGAGTAACAGGAAGACTGGAGTGTTAAAAACTGTAAATCAAACGCTAGTATATAATGATTTGAAAATTACGAAAGGTGCAGGTTGAAACAGTTGGAGTTGAGTCCTGGAACCGTTTTGTGTATGATTTTAAGCATTGCACAACAGCATTACATACACTCAACGTTTTTTTTTTTTGTTTGTTTTTTTTTCTCATTTTTCTATGTGAAATGTTTCCTTGTCATTGTGTAACAATGTTTTGTTTGTCTCGTTTGTGTTTCTTGAAATCTTCGTGCCATTTATTTTCTTTTTGTCATTTTTGGGCCTTCTTTTCTCAACATGTCAGTAGTAACATGTTTAATAGTACAGAGAGATTTGAGATTCAGCTATGACTAGTAACATGGGTCTTTTTTTAATGGCATAATGATGAAGGAACATTTTGATTTGGGAGAAAAAGTAAATCCACTGTAATATAGTTATCTGTACTAGTGACCGAAACTCGTCACTCGGTATATCATTGTTGTAAAAAGAAATGCACTGTTAAAGTCAAAACCCATGGGTTAAGTAAAAACATCTATCACATTCTGACTTTTCAATCAGTCATTACTTTTCATACTCTTTAAGCCGATGGATGGTCGCAGAGAATCAGGGCTTTACTGGCAGCACCGAGCACAACGTTAAAACCAAACCATGGCAGGACGGGGACACGGTGGTAAAGAGACTACGTTGGCTTTCTCTGGGATATTCGAAATACAAATACAGATCACGTCCATGGCAGGAGTCTCTGGAGCTGTGAGTCGACATCACTGACCACAGCGTCATTATGCTGCCCAGCTTCTGTTTATTAAAAGACAACTGTACACAGGTGAGTAAATATAGTAAATTGATTTTTAATGTGTTTATATTTACTCCACTGCAAATAAAGGCAATGGTGATTGGTTGTCGATGGCAGGACAGGTAATAAGCACTGTGATTTATTCTTGTTTTTTGGTCGATGTTGATAAAAGTTCCACAACATTTAATGTTTAAAGCATATAACAATTGGAAAAAGTGATATTTTAAATATGCCATTGGGACGTAAAAGTTCGCCTAACTGAAGAATGACTCCTATATGCTGTGATGTGGTGTGATTTATTAATAAAATGGGAATGGATGCAGATCTGCTATACATTAATGAGTAAAAAAGTATAAATGTCATAGCATAAAGTAAGTTATACAGTAATGGTCTAAATCTTTGTGCGTTTTCCATATATGGTCAGATGCGTCCGGATAATAAAAAACAGCTTTTGAAAAGGCGGGAAGCACGTGAGGCAACTGCCGTTGATGTAGGGTTGCCAGATTGGCTGGATTCCAAATTTCAAATAAAGTGTTTGACTGCATTATGACAGTTTACATTTGACCTACTTCATGTCATTTTGAAATATCTCCTAATTATTGTAAGCATTATAGATTCCATGGTGAGTGTGACTGATAAAATGGCTACAGATATGCCATGGGTCAGCGATTAAATTACAGTAAGAAATCTTTGTGGGGAAAGAGCGCCTTTACTTTAAGATTAGTAATATTTGTCATAATTTTGTTTGTGTAATGCAAATGAAGAATTTCTTAACTTCTTTTTTTCACTTGTTTAAAATGGTAGGGTTTTTCTTTTCGCATATCTGGCAACTGCTCTTAAACGGTTGCTGAAGACTGTTAGAAACGGTCACTTGACATTTCGAGTCGCGAATTAATTCAGGTTCAGTTTCTTAAACAATCAGAATGTGGAATCACATTTTAACTTTGCTTTTTGCAATCGTTTTTTCAAAATATGCTTGTGCTGGTGAGTTGTTTTAATCTCAATTGTTTTATTATTCATAAACATGACATTTACGTCCAAGCGTTATTTTGTGTCATGTAGTAGTATATGTTTAAGCTATAAGTAGCATAGCTTACAAGCTGGTGCCGAAGCCAGTTATTCTTTTAGTCTCTTTACTTAAAGAAATAAATTATATATATTATGTATATATATAATTTTGTTTAATTATCCATGTTAATGTAGCTGGCATAACGATTGCATCAATAATTCGTTTTGGTAGACATGTCATGTGAAATCCAATATGTTTAAGTTACTATAAAAGGTACTCAAAAAGAGCATTGCATAGGCGCAGTGGCGGTTTTTTGGATGATGTCGATGACAAAGTACAACATGAACGTTAAAAAACACTTTAAAATGTATATATTTAAAATATGACATTGGGACGTAAAAGTTAGCCGAACTGAAGAATGACTCCTATATGCTGTGCTGTGGTGTGGTGTGACTGATTAATAAAATGGGAATGAGTGCAGATCTGCTATACATTAATACTTTTTACTCATTAACGACATGGCATAAAGTACGTTATACAGTAACGGTCTTAATCTTTGTGCGTTTTCCATATATGGTCAGATTCGTTGGTCTAATAAAAAAAAAACAGTATTGAAAAAGGCGGGAAGCGTGTGAGACACCTGCCATTGATGTAGGGTTGCCATATGGGCTGGATTCCAAATTTCTAATACAGTTTGACCTGCTTAT
>JAUZST010004593.1:0-16201 GCA_034779995.1 Parotocinclus haroldoi | reverse complement strand
GAGGCACAGAGAGAGAGAGCGAGGCACAGAGAGAGAGAGCGAGGCACAGAGAGAGAGAGCGAGGCACAGAGAGAGAGAGCGAGGCACAGAGAGAGAGAGCGAGGCACAGAGAGAGAGAGCGAGGCACAGAGAGAGAGAGCGAGGCACAGAGAGAGAGAGCGAGGCACAGAGAGAGAGCGAGGCACAGAGAGAGCGTGACCACGGATAGCTGGTATTTTAAACCAGATACATTTGCAGTTACAGTTGTCACAGGGGTATTACAAGCATTTGAGCAGTTGATGAGCTATTCTGATTTAGTATTTGCAGCTGAAGAGCCAACTCTGTATTGTAGTTAAATTCCAATTGATGCCCTCAATTGCATCTCTTAAAGATGTGTGTGATAGGGGCTAAACTGTCCTACAGCTATTTAGCCCTCACTTGGGTCAGTTTGCTGGACAAACTTTAATCTTGACTAATTGCTTTGTAATATACTCCAATCTATTAACTGTTCCATTAAAACCACTGACGGGTGAATGTTAGTAAAGTGACATGATTTCAACAATGTTCTGCTGGGAAACCTTGGGATCTGGCTTTTATGTGATTGTTACTTCGTCGCTTCCCACGTACATAAACATTGTTGCAAATCAATTACCCCTTCATCGCGATGACATACTCAGCCGGAAAATGAGCCATTCCAAGCTACGAAACTTGTTCAGGAATAGATTGAGGCACATGCAAAAGAAATAAACATATTTACCTGGCCTCAATTGTCCACATCAAATCTGATCAATTTTTTTAGGATGTGTTGGGTAAACAAGTACAATTTAAGGAATTTAAAGGCTCTACAAGATACTACGGGACACCTTCACCTCTTATGGAGTCCATGCCACAGCAGATCAGAGACTTGGCAGCACTAGTAGTACAATATTAGGCAGGTATATATACTCTTTTGAGCTGTGTCCACTAAACGCTACCCGTAATGAAGTATTGGATGCACATTTGTCTACTTACCAGCTGGCAACAAAATCTGTTTAAAAAATGCTGTTTTTGCTACAACATGCTTTGTAAATGGAAAAAGAAAGGAATGACATAAACCAGTATGCATTCAATAAGAACAAGGATTTGTGTCTGATTGGCTGTCAGTCATACTAAATGTTGATTCTGAAAGTCTGTGTGTGGACGACCATTCAGCAGTTTTATTTAGAATTGTGATTATGCACGTGTTCTTTTGGAGGCAGTGAGCTGTATTTGTTTAAATCTCAAGTTTCCATGGTAAGATAACTTAAAATATTTGCTATATCTTTAAGTAATTTGCTCGCGTTTCTCAATTTAAAGTCTCTGTGTTTGCAATATTCTCTATTGTCTTTGTAAAGTCTTTCAAGCTTGTCCCTGAATGTATGCTCAGATAAAGGGCTTTCTTTCAGGTATGGAGACACGCAGGGCTGTTTCTGGGCTCAGAAAAAAGACCCAGTGTGTTTGTGTTGTTTTTTACAGACTTTTAACATCCTTTAATAACATGTATTCGTGTTTGGAGTTAATAGAGATCCTTTGTTGCAACAATAACTATTTAAAGCTAATAAGTGGTGGCTGAGAGACTTTGGTGTTTTTATATATTTTTTGGATACAGCTTAGTGTAATTGTTTTTATTCAGTGTTTAGCTACCTGGATTGTTGGGAACCAATAAGCCTTTCTGGCTTTTTGCCTGTTTTTTTACTGTGTTGCATTCTGGCTCTCTTCCTGTGATTTGCTGACTAGGATAGATTCATTCAGTTCTCCAAGCTTATAATAACTTATTATAACACCCCAATCTTCCACTTCTGGGCCTTCCACTGTATCTGGACTGTTTGGAGGTAGGTTGTGACTTTGTCTGTTTGTTTCCAAGCCTCATGTTGACACAGGTATACTCCGTTTATTATTTTATTTCTTTTTTTGTCAATAGGTGTGATTTAGGCAGAATTCCTGTAATTGATATTTCTCTGGAATCCACACACTCCAATGCATGTATTTTTGAGCAAAGTAGAGAAATTTACCAATCTGTTAATGTTAAAAGGGCACAAGACAACAGGTTGTACACAGTATAATGTTGTGATTTGATGGTAAATTTACCTCTTACCTCTAATGTCTAACTAGGCCACCTTCTCATTTTTCTTCTTTAGGGTTTTCAGCAACATCCATCCCCCAAACAGCCAGCTCTTCTGGCCTTAATGTTGACTTTGACTCCGTGTTTGGCAATAAAGCCAATGCAAACAACACAGATGCAGGTAAGAACTAAAAATTCTGCCCCTATCTGATTGCCTGTTCACTTTTCTCATTGCTTCACCACGTCTTGCTCGCAAATGTAAGTTGGAAGATGGTGCAGTGCTGGATTTGATCTTTGTGCAGTTCTCTGTACAAAGCCGGATAACATCATATTAAATATGTTAAATAATACATGTTGCAACTGATTTCACTGACATATTACACTTCTCACAAAAACGAGGGGGATATTTCATTATGGTATAAGAAACATTTTGAAATATCCCCTAATATTTATGAGCAGTATAGTTGAAGGTCATTACTTCTAAAAGTTCACAGCCAGTATGAAAGTATAGCACACATTTAAATCTTGCACGATGGCTCCTCTTCTGCATACACACTTCGTTATAGCTACACCAGCACAGCTAGTGAACATTTTGAAAGTTGTGAAGTATATTGTATTGCATCAATGCTTATTTAAATAAAGTGTGCAGCGTTTTCACTGATTGTCTTGTGCTTTCTGTCTCTCTGTGCTGTGATAAAACCGGGCTTTGGCTTTGCATGACATGCATGACTCTGGTGAGTTGATGTCAACATTCAGTTGAATGGAGTTACAGCTTTTTCAGTTTTACATTTTCTGGTTGTCTGTCTCCATCTACATAAAATATGGTTTGTCTTGCATCTTCTACCTTTTACTGTATTTTCCTCGTTTCCTGTTTCTTCCTTTCTTTCTTCCTTTTTCATTCTGTCTTTCTTGCCAAGATGATATTTTAGGTGGTATCCTGAAACCTACAGTAACCTCACCTAACCAGGGCCTGCCCCCCAGTGCCCAGCAACCTGGCAAGCTGGTGTCTGATGACCTGGACTCCTCTCTGGCCAATCTTGTTGGCAGTATGTATCTGCTGCTACTAAATTTCTCAGAAATTATCTCGCACATTACTTATTTAGCTATATATTTAGCTCAATAGCCTAGAAACCGAATTTGTAACTTTTTTTGATCCAAACAATGTTGGGTATATATTATTTATTAATTTAAAAAAAGCTGTTAATGCCCTTACTATGTATAAACTTCTGAACTGTACATGTATCAGAACTGTTGTACTTGGTCTGTTTTCTGGTCTACTGTTGGAGGTGGTGAAGTACTGACCCCATAGAAGATGATAAATCAGGCTATTTAACAGGATTTTGATGTTATAACATTTATATATGCCAGGCAGAAGTGCTGTAGAAATTTGAAGAATGACATGGGAATAGCAAAAGACATATATGGCATCAACCTTTTAACCTTGCTATGAGAAACCTGTCATGTGACAACAAATATGGAGAGCCACAATGTTAATCTTAGGCTTCACCTGGGATTGAATCCAGACTCTCAAACTCTGCTGTTTCTTGCAGCTGCCTCTGCTAACTAAGCCACCAGAGCTACACATTGATGTATTGATTTAAAGAAAAAAAAACAACAACACAGGAATTATTACATTATTACATTATTCCATATAGCATGACAAAAGTACAGTATATAATGTGGTATGCGGAACATCCAGGTCACAGAATTTATCGTGGATGTTAAACATGGAGATAATACATTTTTATTTGCAAGAAAGAAATTCTTTGTTAAACAGGTTTAACGTTGTACTGGGTCTTGTGATGAAATATGTACATTGTGATATGGAAACGCTTTTTTTTTTTCCTTTCGCAGATCTGGGCATAGGAAATGGCACAGCAAAAAAGTAAGATAATATGTAATAGTGTTTGCATTTATAATTGTAACTGCAGCCCATGTTAATGTTATTTTTTTCTTTGCATGTAGTGACATCCACTGGAGTCAACCTGGTGAGAAAAAGCTGACTGGTGGAACTAACTGGCAACCAAAGACTGCTCCCACCACTACTTGGAACCCTGCCACAATGGTGAGAAACCAGTGATCTGCATGACATTTGTGCCACATAACTTAAAGCCTCTGTCGGCATATTTCATAAGTAACTTCACTTACTTATAGCTGGGGTTGGTCGGAAGGCTGCATTTTGGCATAGGAATAGACTCCATGCCTGTCCAAAATCTTTTCTTGTGCCTCCCTCAGTGGAAGTCAATGTAACTTCCTCAGAAACAACCTATACTACACATATTTCTGAGCTATATTAATGCACCATGTAGAGTAGTTCCTGCTCATGTTAAAAACACTCAAGGGTGCGATCTTCCAACCGTGTTGCATGTAATCTAGTGGAGTCAGTGATGATAATGCACCACTAGAGTATGCCAATCTCTATACGTGTTCATCGGCATATTTATGTTCATTCATGGATGGTGGCACAGGATGCAAGGCAATAACAACTCTAGACAGGGTGCCTATTCATCGGGCAAAAACGCGCATATACACACTCGCACAGTAAGGGCACTTTGGAAACACCAATTATCCCAACACGCATCTTTGGCAATAAGGAATGAATACCTGGACAAAACCACACACAGATATTGGGAGGACAAACTCCACACATCCGAAGCCCATGGTTGAGACCTTTTTTCATGCTTTTTAGAAACATATGAGAGTGCGTAAACAGCAATCATTTTGAGGTCTGGAATGGATTAATCTTAATGACCCAAATTCTGAGGTTCCACTGTATAATTAATGTGGAGTAAAGCATCTATATTTTAATACTTATTTTTATTAAGTGAACTCATTTCTATGAGCAATTATTTGAAATCTTAAGAGTCTGGTGACAGAGGCTTTTAAATAACTAACGGCTCTAATTGAATATCTCATAAAGCACATGTATCGTCTGTACCCCATGTATCGTCTGTACCCCTGTAGTTTGTGTTGGAAATGTTCTTGACATGTGAACTGCAGTGTCATTTATGTTTGTGTCTTCTAACTGTGTGTTGCATTATGAAAATGTCAACTTTGGGGAATAAAACAGAATGGCATGCATTTTCTACAATACGTAAGTGAAATAATTAAACCATTCTCTGAGATGCATGAGTGTATCATTAACCTCATGGCTTTAACTGTGGTCACAGCACAGTGTAAGCATGGATGAGTCAGTGTTTGTATGCTGTGCAGTGACCAGAGTCACACTGAAGCCTTTGTTTTCTTGTGACCAGCTAACCTAAAGAGCTGCCATAGCATGACTATAAACCTGTCTTATTTCCCTTGAATTTCCTTCTTTTTAATCAGTACTGTCTCATGATGCCAGTGGATTTGACTGGTTACTTTGGGAGGTGGCTATGAAAATACCATTAGGTTTACAATAGCATCAAATCCTAAATAAAGGGTTTAAACCCTTAAGGGTTATTTGGAGGCAAGCAGAAGGTTTTGATTCTTGATGATGAACAAAAATGAGGGGCAGTCTCACATTGGTTAATAACACTGGACATCAAATTATCTTAAAAGTTTTGCTTCCTGATGATGAGAGATTTAAAAATGTCAGGATAAACAAAAAATCTGATTTGCTCCATCACTGATTATGTATTATTACTGCTTTATCAAATATTAATGTATTGAATTGAATTACATTAAACCACAGTTTAATCATCTGATGATGCTGACGCATTGTGTTAGTTTAGCTGAGCTTAGTGTTTTGCAGCTGATTGTTGTTTATACTTGGCATCTGGTGTCTGTGTCCACATGTAGTCAGCGAGCATTAATGGATTCCAATTGCCCAGATCCCACTTTTCTCCCTGTCTGTCTGCACGAAAATGAGAGGAGAAGTCATCCAGCTGTGAATGTAGAGAATACCTTTTCACTGGCGTGTTGCACTTCATGTTTTGGTATGATGTCAGCATGTTCTCAAGGCACTAAATGCCAGGGAAATTCTCAGCAACATTTTAAAATGCCTTAAATTATTTTTTTTTTCTTTTGCTGAACCTACTAGATCTTGAAACTGTCTGTCACTGATTACTGCTCTGATTTGTGGTCCAACAAAAATGCCTCCCTTAATCTTGGCATAAGTTAATTTTTAGAAACTTCAGACTAAAATAGAAAAATCTATTACTGTATATTGATTTCTCAGGTACAAGATACAGTAGAAAATACTTTTGTTTCAGTAAGTGCTTTATGTTGACCTCTCCCAGCCTTCAGGGGACCAACAACTTAAGCAATTAATTGACATTATTTTATTTTATATAAACAGAATTATTTAATTTGAAATATTGCAAATATATGTTTCATTTATCTTGGTCACCTTGCCCTCTGCCTCTGCAAGGTGAGCTGTGAACTATACTCAAACTGTCAGATTGTGACTGTACCAGGCATGCTTGGACTGATGAAACTACTTACTTTGTGGTCCGCATAGTAATAGACTTCAAATATGATGGGAAATCACATAAGTTACAACTACAAAAGCTTTTTCATCTGGAAATAAGTGTTATCTAAAAATTAGGATTTTGTGATCAAAATCCATAAATTACAAAAGTGCTGAGCAAGCCAAAATCGTCGTTGTCCTGTATAAGGTTTATTCATGTTTAAAGCTGTATCCCTTTTAAGAACATGAAGTAAATTTACTGGATAACTAGGAACAAGTGCTTAGAGGAGGAAAATAATATATCAAACAATAATGAATAGTATCTAATTACCAGATCTAATATGCTAGCCCACCACTGGGGTCTGGGTTGGAATCCAGCAGTGCTTTCTACCTGAATCAGGTGTCATGTACAGGCAGGATTGTTTGTGTTTGCGGTAGGGGAGGCTGGTTGGTTCAAAGCAGTCCAATAGAAACTCCATTCCCAGAACTGTAGTAAACTGGAATGACCTCATCTGCACTCCGTGCTCTCTAAGAGTAGGAGAATAGGAGACCCTGTCAACCTGACCAGGAAAACACAGGCTAAAACAAAGGGATAGAAAATCTAGGTTGTCATTTTTTAAGAATGATGTAGGAATGTAATACTGTTTTATAAACATTGTGTGTGTCTGAGATCACTCCCTATACCCTGTGTAGTGTGCTGTTTTGGGTGATGGCTGTTTTCGATGTCCAGATTATCTGTGGACACCCAAATGTCCTGGATATAATGCACCCCAAACCTAGTATACAGCTGACGTGCATCACTTCCACTCGTCCCACAATGCATAGCAGTTCCATTGAGCTCTAAATGTACTGAAGATGCCAGAGGATATGGCTATGAATGTAAAGATTGACTATACAACTACAAATAGGTGATATTTTGACCCGGTATCTCTAGCACACTTTAAATACGTTTACTTTTTGTTGTTTTCAGTAAAACCTCAGGTTTTACCAGCACACAGTTAAGTGCTGCCTGAGTTCTGTTCAGATGTCATCCGTATTATTGCCCTACATAATGTTCTCTATAGAACAGGCTAATTAGTGAATAGGGAACGAATTTGGACACAGCTCTGGACTGAGATGAGCTTCAGCGTGTATTCTGTACATTTTCCGTTCCCACCCTATCCTCTCAGTTAAATAAACAGCCTTATCCAGTAGCTGAGAAGGCTCTTTCACACATCTGAATGCTCTTTAAGCAGAAACAAAAGTCTTTCTGTCATGAGCTCGGTCTCTTTGAGCATCTCACTGCTGCCTTACAAAGAACTTCTCTTTCAAGCAAGCGCTGCACCTGCTACTAGCCACGCTAGCATTGAGGATGCATTTGCTCAAGCACGCAAACACAACTTCACTGACTCTCTCAATTTTTCTCTTTTGGATATAAATGTAGTTGTGGTGCACATTGGCTCTTGATTGTCTGTCTTTCTCTGACATATTTTATAGTGCCATTCAGATGTCAAGTGTTAAGTGCTTCTCTTGTGAGCTCAGTGCTGCCAGAACGCTCGAGCCAGAGAGCTTTTAGTACCTGAAGAAATACTTGATTCCGTTTGTCTACCTGTACAAAGTTTTCTTTCTTAACCAAAGCGTGTGCGTGTCTCTGGCAGTTTCTAAAGTGAAAGGCTTGTTGTGGTTTCGGCGTGCTCCTTTGAGTGGAATTTCTGACTCTGGAGGTGTTCAGATGAATGGTGCTCTGTCAGTTTCTCACTGGTATGTTCTGTACTGTTGGCCTTTATAACTCTGGCTGTGTTCCTGCCAGGCGCCGTCTGTCATGGCTTTCCCTGCCACAACGCCCACAGGCATGATGGGATATGGAATGGTGAGTAGTAACAGTCGCTCACACATACACAGTTAAAGATATTCATGTGACGTGCAGGGTAACATTAATTAGAAAATCAATCACATGCATACGAGTGTCTGCTAGGGAATCTGCGGTTAATAAAAAAGAAGCGTATGATGAAATGGCAGACAGAACAGACAGAACTGTCGGAGTATACTATGTATTGGTTTGTGTATGGCCTCTGGTCAGGTGAGGACTGTCTGTTACAGAAGTTGCATTTCGGTTCCTTGTCTTAAGTCAAAACTCCAGTTTTGCAGGAAAGCTTTTAGGGGCAAAGACCATAACTACGGATACCCATACAGGGAAAAGCAGTGACAACACGAAGAACCGTGTCAAAATTGTCAGCGTCAAAATATGAACTTGTTCACCTTCAGGTTATTTCCATTTGCTACGTATATAAGAATGAAAGAAATGTTGTGGTGTTTACCAGCTATATTGTAAAGTTATATTACTTATTTTTTTTGTAGATTGCCATGTTTAAGAGAATAATAACTATAGTCTTATGTAGTGCTTGCTGTAGTGTAGAATCAACACATCATCATTCAGTGCATCCCAAAAAGGTCCTATGTTCTTGGTACATTTAGATGCCTGAATTATTGTAAAAGTATTATTGTCATTAAAATTAAGTGAAGGTCATAACTATATCAGAATTGATTATTAACTTCTCCATCTGCCATTACAGTATAGAGCTAAAAGTACCAGCACTAAAGGGGAGCGCTTCCTTTTTAAATGGTGTTATGCAGCATCATAAAAATGAAAGGCAAACAAATGACGCCCTATTTAGCGTGGTGTAGTTTAGTAATAGGTGTTGTGGCAACATTGACGCCACCATACTTGCATTTCTTTTAATGTTCATGAATATGAAATTGTTTTCAATTATTGTAGTTAAATGATATGGCTTATGCTTATTATAAATGCCTAATTTGCACCAGGTCTAAAATAAACAAACTACTGTTTGGGTTGTTTGTGTGTTTCTTGTTCTATGAGCCGGAGTGTAGAATAAAAGGCACACAATTGTTGACTTAAATTCCAAGTTCTTCCAAGCTGTTCTTGATAGCACAGGAAACCACGTGTTGCAGCTAATGGTTAACAGAGATCATTGACAATGTGTTGCTTTGTGGCTGTGCATCATCACTTATGTAACCTCTGTGCTGATTCATTCCTCTGTTTAACACACACTTTTCGTTTCAGCACTGTAACTACTGAGAATTGTTTTTCTTCTATGTTCAGAAAATGGAAAATGACATTTTGATCCGATTTAAGTGCATAAAGCTACAGAATGATGCTGCAATGTAAAAAAAGTATAATAGTGGACGTGTTCAGTCTCATCATTTGACTTTTCTCTCTGTTGGCTGTTCACCAGTAACTGGGAACAATAGCGAGAAAACGGAAAATAGAACGTCTGCTCCTTATTACATGGCGAGCATGAACAGGGAACAGTGGCTGTTACTCCACTGTGAGAAGAACAGATGTGATGTTGAGGGTGAAGTCCTCATTTTTTTTACATTTAAGCCAACTGTAGGCTTTTGTGGCTGTACTGTCTTGCACACCGTGGAATGCAATAATTTTACTTAAAATTATATTTGAATAATTTTAATTATATTTTAATAATTTTTTACTCACCACCACACAGCTTTAATCAGCACTGGAGTGGTAAGAAATGTGTGGGAGTGGTTTGAAGAATCTAGGTTTGAAATTGTAGTTTTGCCACTAATGAATGAAATGAAAACAAATGGCACGTTATTATTTTGTTTATGTAGCTTGGTGAAGATCAGTTGCTGGTGTTGTGGCAGCACTGGCATCACCCAGGCCTTTTAATAAAGGAAGCTTTAGACAAAAGTAGTACATTATAGATAGACTAATGGCAGAGTTAGTATGCAGTTGTGCGTACCTAATCATTTGCAGCCAGTTATATTGCAGGATATTGGTTTTATCACCGTTAGAACAATGTGATATTTACCTATTACTGACTGAAATGTATATGGTTCAAAAAATGAGGGGATATTGAGCACGGTAACTTTTTTGACAAGGCACCCGTACGTATACGTTGTGTTGTAATTGAGCCCCAAATCAGCATTTTTTTTTTTAAATTTCACATACGATCTTGAACATTAATGACTTTAAACGAGTTTAAGGGTTGTGGATGACACCTCTGTACGTTTTCCTTAGTAATCTGTGTGACAAAACTACATTAAACTTTACATAATTATGTATGATATGAAAAAGTTTCCTTTTCCTAAATATTGTCTAAAACTATCTAAAAATTAAAAAAGTTTTATTCTGGTAGTTTGTTTTTGTGTGTCAGTGTTTTTAGCTGTTCTGTTGACGCTTATATTTATATTGACCCCTTGTATGGCAGTGAAGTGTTTAAAGAACTAGTATTTCTGTATGGTAAAATATGAAAGTAATAGTGTGATTAATAATGATTAAGGTGATAAAACTGGTGCAATTAACATGATTAATTACTGATTATTTCACAGTACTTGTATTTAGTATTGACTCTCTTCATGTTTGTACAGCCAGCACAGATGGCTCCAATGGCCATGATGACTCAGCCTACCATGATGTACACACAGCCTGTAATGAGGCCGGCTAACCCCTTTGGTCCACTCTCAGGAGCACAGGTATCGGATGTACAACCTTCTTACAAACTCGTTGCTGCCAAAATGATGACCCAGTCCTGCATGACAAAAATCTTCAAATGTTTTTTTTTGTTGTTGTTTTTTATACCACTTTTCCAAGTTTAATTAACAAGTACAAATGTAGTTAATCCTAGACATTTTTGGGACGTCTTGTAAAAATAACAGCTTGGGTGGTGCATAGCACGCATGCTAGCCCACTACTACAGCTATCCCACGTTGGGTCTTGAAAGTGCCACCTGCTAAACCTGGTGCTACAGTCTTGGCTTCATATGAAGGAGGGAGAGGCTGAATGAGTGATGATCTCTGCTTCAGCACAAGAGCGCCCCCATCGACCAATCAAAACACCTATGAAGATGGCACGCACACAATATGATGAACTTGTCTGTTTGTCCATGGGGGCTGCAATTTCTGCTGAGGCATTCTACAGTCTACAGCCCATAAAAATCCAATAAAAAAGAGAGGTATAGAGAGCTGTAGGAATGGGGTATTATACTTATATATTTTAAAACTATACTATATTTATATAACAAATTATCATGTTTACAGTGGCAGTGGAGACTAACTTCATGTTATCCCCTCAAATGATAAATAATCATAAATAATATTAATCTGGTTTTAGTATACAGTGACTTTTAGGTAGACCCGTTATATTAATCATTTTACATGCCCTCACCATTTTATCTTGAAACTAATAATGTTTCTAAGAGTGATTAGTGTAACTAATGTGGATTTTATTATGTCAGATAATCAAAATCAATAATAAACTTAAATGCATATTTAGCAGAAACCGTACTCGTGACCGTACCGAAAACTTTTCCAGAGCAAGTGATATGCAGTACAATACTGATGAGGAAGTCGGCAGTGCGTGACATATAGAATATTATCTAGTCAAGACGGCTTATTGTTGCAAGACTGAATTTATACTTCAAAATGAAATTGTGAGCATTGTAATCATTTAACAGTTTCAGTTTATTTTAAACACACACTTCCTCACATGGTACTCCTGAAGTCTCATTATGAGAGCTTGTCTTTGCGAGCGTGTCCATGCAAGGAGTCGATGCTTTAGTTTTATCCCTGGACCGTTTATGCCTACGTTGCTACAAAAATGAGTACTACAAAAAGTATGTAAAATCTTATGTTTGTTTCTCGAGTCCAAAACTAACGAACTGCACAATATACACCAAACATATAAAGGCTTAGCTATGTTTCACATGCGTGGAAAATTGTGCAAGTAAAAATTTTTGTGCAACCATTCCTTCATGGAAGGGTATTCTATCATAACAGACTGCAGTGGAATGTGGTGTGCTGCAGAACTCCCCATGCTTCTCTCTGTGGAATTGTATTATGTGATTGAACTCCTATACCAGGAGCAACAACAGTTCTAGTGCATTCGAACCTCTCTTCTCATAATACTTGAATGCACCTTAAACATGTTTCCATATTATGTTGCAGTGGACTTCTAAACAAGGCTAGCACGAAAGCACTGGGATGCCTTTATTGCGATAAAGGATATGCATTCCATTTCAATCAACAGATGAAAAAAATGCATATGCTGGTGCCACCATTTCTTCTCATTTAGGAAGTATGCTAGTATGCATACTTTAAAGAAGCAGACCTGTCCACTTTATTTTCTAGTCTCTCTTGCTCTGTGGTGTTTCTTCTCTGTGTATGTGTGTAGCCTCCTTCATACTTTCTTGTTTTCTCTGAACTAGCCCTCGGCTGCATCTAGTCCTTCCAGTCAGAGTCCTCTTAGGCCTCCAGGAGAGGACCCCTTTGCACAGCTTTCTCTCAAGGATTTCCTTTAGAGACAATTTTAGGTACAGCATGTCTGGACCATGTTTGTATTTATGTATGTAAATAGCGCTGGGTCTGCTTCTGTTAATAGATAACTTGCTGTTTGTACCATGCTTTATTTCGTACAGCTACTCCTTGTCATTGCAATAATATAGTACATCGCCAAAAATATGTAAAGACCTGGACTACTGACACAGTCCTAGGATGCTGAAAAATGGTCACATGATTTAAATTGTTATGCAAATCAGTTAGGAAGAACCAAATGACCAGTAGTCTTACAACATGGCACATTATAAATTCAAAAAATAAGGGATATTTCGTTATGGGATATTTTCATACTGTCTAGTGTGAAAGATGCCTGGTCTGATCTGCTGCCAGTGGTACTAATTGTAGCTTTCTGCTGTGCAGCATGTTAACTGACTCGCATTCATGTTTCTCTCTTGACCTACAGGGAGTAAGTCCCTCAGCAAAGATCCCATGTAACTTGGTTAATATTCATGTTTCTCCACGGTCGTTCAGTTGAAACCAAAATATTGCCACACGGGCACATTAGAATCAAGTAGATCTCACACCTCTGTTTGCATGTTTAAGAAAATGCAATAATGATAGTTTGAATAGCATCATAATTTTGACTTGGGTTACTTATTACAATATTTAATTATCTACCAATTATCCATTCAAACCTCGTTAACATGAGCAGACTTGCAATAAGCCTAATAACACGCATGATGATATGCTGCAACTTCTGTGGTCACACAGCTATTGAACTAAGCAGTGGGTATTCTCAGATGTAAATCATAATTGACTGTATAATACAGTAATAGATTAATCTGGGCTATAGAAGATCACTTCATGCCTGAATAAATTAGTTTTGATGCTTTAAGGATAATTGTTGCCATTCTTCATGGTTTGGGCTAACAATCCAGAGAACTGTGCACTAATAACCGTGGGGTCAACATTTTGCTGTTTTGCACCAGTATAAAGAAAACATTTGAAAAGTTGCAGCTTGCTTCGACTGTTTTCTGACCACAAATCCATCCAACAATTGGAAAATATCCAGCAAATCTGAAGGAAACCCCCTCCATCTTCAAAAGCATTTCCAAAAGACTGAAGCTGCTATTGCAACAGCAGGACATGAACTCCATATTAATATGCAACAAGGACATGAATGTTTGGGTGTTTACATAAATTTGGCCATGTAATATATTAGGATTTGTCATTTACATTTGAAATGTTCTGCCATTGAGATTCTTTCATGGTCTCCTCTGTTATTGCTTAATAATGGATATAGTTTTGTTTTTTATTTTTTTTAATCGTTTTTTTTTTCCCGCCCCATCTTCATTCCTTCTCGCTTTTGTTTCACCTGACAACACTTATCACTGACACCTATAAAAGTGCGAGTGCCTGTTTTCTCTACATTGCAAACGTGGCAAAATTTGGACATTAACCCCAGTGACTAACGTGGTTCTGTCCTGTTCTAGATGCAGTTCATGTGAGGGTGCAGTGTCTGCCCCCTGAGGATGAAGCAAACAGCCACCGCTCTCAAACCTTTAATCTGTTCCCAGTTCACGGTTTGACTAAATGCGTGGCCCCAGTACTGACTCAGAAAGAAAGATGGGGAGGGTGGGTGGATTGGGGAGGGTAAGGGGCTGGTTGGGTCTGACAAGCTTTGTAATTTGTCTAACAGTAACCAAGCTACAGGTGTTCCAAATGGATTTAGACCTGTAACGACACACACGGGTAACTTTTGTGGTAGAGTTTTTTTTTGGGGGGTTGTTTTTTTTTTTTTGGGTGGTTGAGACTGGGAAAAGGGACCAGGCCTTTTTCGGGGTGGGAGAGAAGTCCTTTCTTTCTGTTCAGCAATCGCAAAATACTTAATTTAACCATCACCATTTACAATTGTTGACTTTAGTTACTATGATTTGTGTCCTTTCAGGTTATTACATTTGCAGTAGACATTCCTTGTGTATTGTTTGTATTTATTTATGATTTACCCACAAAGGACTTGACAGATAAAATGACGACTTCCCTTATGGGAGGTGTCTAGGAACATGCTGTTATGGGTATGATTGCAAAATCAGATTGAGTGCCTGTGTTAAAGAAAAAGATAATATAAGACGAAATAATGAAACCACCTGTAAACTGAATAATGGAGCATTAAGTTTGTTTAAACCATTCTGCTTCTTAATGAAGTTCCTTGCAGCTTGGAACCATTCCCCTTGCATTTTATAAGGGAAATGAGAAGGAAGTAAACGAGTGATTAATTCGTTGGTGATTCTGCGCCACGGGTTTTTCCAAGGGAACATTTCTCAGACTGTCACTACATTTGTGATTCTGCAGCAGTGCATTGGAGAGGAACTGTGTTGCTTTACGCTTGCCATGTCATTATTTTAAATTGACATTTATACGGCTGCCTTTCCAACTTGAATGTGCGGAATCGCCTTCATGCCTCGGCCATCTTTCTCATACTGGCTCTAGGGGGTCGTCTTTCGAACTAGAAGCACTAGTAAAGGATGTATAAGTCACGGGTTGCCATCTTCAGGGTGTGGTTCTTTGTTGGGTCTTTGTAAATTAGCAGTAGAAACGCAGGATGGAGAAGCACTGTTGATCGGTGCTTAGTGTATATAAATCTGGACCCTGTCCGACCCGAGCGTGTGAAAGATGGTCCCAGTATGAAAGCGGATCTCCATCCATTTAGCATATTTGCTGCATTGTCCCTGCAGATTCTATTTTTGTTTATATCTATATGAAATGTATGTGATCAGAATTTGGTTGATTTTCAAATAAAAAGAGCAGCTTCCACAATTAAGTTTTCCCTGCGTTACTTCCTTTTGTACATATGGTAACTTTTAAGATAAGACAAATATGAAATGACTGATGCTAGTTCCTCTTTGGTTGGACTGACCATCACTTTGCGTGCTTTGTGAATATGATTGAAGACGTCTGCCCTAGAATATTATTGCGGAGTTCACCTTGTTTTCATTCATTCATAACATTAAAACCACTGATCGGTGAAATGAATGAATCCATTCATGCTCCATTATACAACCCCTGGCAAAAAGTATGGAATCACCAGTCTTGGATGAGCATCATTCAGACATTTTATTTTGTAGAACAGACTCAGATTAAAAACATGATACAATAATAAGGTCATTCCAAAGTGCAACTTGTTGGCTTTCAGGACACTCAAAGAAATGAAGAGAAAACATTGTGTAAGTCAGTGAATGTTACTTTTATTGACCAAGCACAAGGGAAAAAATATGGAATCACTCAATTCTGAGGAAAAAAGTATGGAATCATGAAAAACGGATAAACAAAAGACCATTCAAAATACATCACTAGTATTTAGTTGCACCACCTTTGGCCTGCAGTCTCTGAGGCATGGACTTGATGAGTGACAAACAGTATTCTGCATCAATTTGGTGCCAACTCTCTTTGATAGC